>CM037789.1:59320480-59370480 GCA_021229015.1 Solen grandis | reverse complement strand
GTGCGGGTTTGGCTCCGTCGAAATATTTTAAGAAACTAATTTTAAGGCTATTTAGATCCAAATACTCATTACATTTCCTATCAGCTACACCCAATGTGATGTTTGAAAGTTTCCCTTGTAGACTTCCCGGATGACGAATATGCGCGTGCGCAAGAGGGCGCTTACAGCAGGATGTAAACAAAAGGGGAGTGAAATCTGCAAATAAGGAAATCCTAGACCTTCGTATTTTTTTAAGCTCAACTGAGCACAACGTGCTCAAGGTGAACTTTTGTGATCGCCCTTTGTCCGGCGTCCGTCGTGCGACGTGCGTCGTCAACAATTTGGCTTGTTACCACTCTAGAGGCCATATTTTGAGGCGAATCTTCATGAAACTTAGTCAAAATGTTTGTCTCCATAAAATCTTGGACAAGTTTGAAACTGTTTGTCTCCATAAAATCTAGGACAAGTTCGAAATTGGGTCATGTGGGGTCAAAAATTTGGTCATGAGGTGAAATCTTACTAAACCCTTAACACTATAGAGGCCACCAAAAAAAAGGCCCAAACTTAGTCGGAATGTCTGTTTTCATTAAATTTTGAAGAGGTTCGAATTTGGGTCATATGGGGTCAAAAAGTAGGTCATGAGGTCAAATCTTGGTAAAACCTTGTTAACACTCAAGAGGCCACATTTTTGACCCAATCTTTGTGAAACTTGATCAGAATGTTTATTTCCATAAAAACTTGGACAAGTTCGAATTTGGGTAAAGTGGGGTCAAAAAGTAGGTCTTGACGTCAAATCTTAGTAAATCCTTGTTAACACTCTAGAGGCCAAATTTTTGGCCCATTCTTTATGAAACTTGGTCAGAATGTTTGTTTCCGTAAAATCTTGGACAGGTTCGTATTTGGGTCATGCGGGGTCAAAAATTTGGTCATGAGGTCAAATCTTATAAAAACTTTGTTAACATTCTAGAGGCCACATTTTTAGGCCAATATTCATGAAACTTGGTCAGAATGTTTGTCTCTATAAAATCTTAGACAAGTTTGAATTTGGGATCTGGAATCAAAAAGTAGGTCATGAGGTCAAATCTTAGAAAAACCTTGTTAACACTCTAGATGCCAAATTTTTGGCCCATTCTTTATGAAACTTGGTCAGAATGTTTGATTCCGTAAAATCTTAGACAGGTTCGAATTTGGGTCATTTGGGTTTTAAAAGTAGGTCATGAGTTCAAATCTTAGAAAAACCTTGTTAACACTCCATAGGCCACATTTTTGGCCATATCTTCTGAAATTGGTCGGAATGTTTTTTCCATTAATTTTGGACAAGCTCGAAGTGGGTCATGTGGAGTCAAAAAGTAGGTCAATATAAAAAAAAAAATCCAACATATGTTGCTCTTTTATAATCAGGTGAGCAATTCGGGGCCATCATGGCCCTCTTGTTCTTTTATACTTTTTATCCTTTTCTGTTTTAGATCACCTGGCACGAAGTGCCAAGGTGAGCCTTTGGGACCAGTCTTTGTCTGGCGTCATGAGTCGTCAACAATTAACTTAAAAATTCTCTGAAACTACTGATGGGAAAGTTATCAAAGCTTGCCAAGATGTTCTTAAGGTGATCCCCTTTAAAAATTGTTCAAATTGTTAAAGTCTGTTAATTAGGTCACATGAGCTAAAATTAGATTTAAAAGTGAAATCTTAAAAATCTTCTCTGAAACCAGGAGGCCTACAGATATTTGATGTGTGGCTTTGTCTAGTAGTTCACTACCAAGTTTGTTTAAATCATGATCCTGGGGTCAAAACTGGCCTCGCCCCATGGTCACTTTCTTTGACATGACTTGTATGGAAAAACAAGAAAAATCTTCTATTCAGAAACCAAAAGGCCTGGAAGTTAGATATTTGGTATTTAACATGGCCTAGGAAACCTCTACCAAGTTTGTTCAAATCATGGCCCTGGGTTTAAAATTGGCCCCGCCCCAGGGGGCACTTGGATCCTGAAGCTTAGATATTTGGTATGCATCATTGTCTTATAGATTACTACCAAAGTTGGTCAAAACATGTCCCTGAGGTCAAAATTAGCCCCGCCCAAGGGATCACCTGATTTTCATAGGCTAATATAGGGAAAAAACTTGAAAAACTTCTGACAAACCACAGACCTTGAGTTTAGATATTTGGTGTACAGTATTTTCCAGTAAGTCACTACGAAGTTTGTTCAAATCATGGCCTAAAGGTCAAAATTCGCCCTGCTCCAGGCGTCACTTGATCTAACAAAGACTAATACAGGGAAAAAACTTGAAAAATCTTCTTCTCAGAAACCACAAGGCCTAGAGGTTAGATATTTGATATGTATCATGGGCTCAAAGACCTCTACAGAGTTTATCCAAATCATGGCCTTGGGTCAAAATTGGCCCTGCCCCAGGGGTCACTTGATTTTATACAGCCTAATGATACCAGTTGAGCGATCCAGGGCCATCATGGCCATTTTTTTTAATTTTTTTTTTCTTGACGGACGGAAAAAAAACAAGCGTTCCCCTTGATATTATAACCGGACATTCGGACCGGCAATATTTATTATTTATCTGACCGACCTAATATCTACCGGTCAGGTCAGACGGACCGGGACATTTGGAAAGTCTGCTTTTCACTTTAACAATATAAGCATTTCATGTAAGTGTTCTGAATTTCTTACCTATGACACATACTGTCGGACTGCAATTTTGAGAACCGACTGGGCATTGATGTTGTTTGGTTCTTGATAACTGATTCCTGTTTAACCAACCATACTGTCAAGCTGTTATTCTTGTGATTTTCAAAAAAAAGCAATGAAAGAACAACTTATGTTAACAAAGTGTTGAAAGAAATCAATCCATGTCCCCTACTTCTAAAGTTATCTGGAACTCTGTTAAATATAGTTCGAAAAGAAATCTATTGAAAGCCAAGTAAAACACTAGCTGACAAAGTTGTTTACATCTGATCACGAGTGGTAATTAAAAAATGCAACACCACCGACGAATAGTAGCACCGGCATAAGCGATATTCTATTACAATAATAATATTGAATATATATAAAAATAAGAAAAGTATTTAGAATCTAAAAATGTTCAGGTGACGAGTTATCACAGGAATATTTTATACAGTCGTCATAATATACATTGTAGTACATGTACTAAGGTACGATTTCACAAAACTTTCAAGTTATCCTGTAAACACAGTGATCAAGGAGTTGGTGGTGTATAATTAAAAGGCAAGGATATGAAAAACCTTGTCATCAAAATATGTTTAATTTGGCTTTAAATTTCCTTACCCAAGTTCTGATTATACATGATCTGGTGTGTCGAATTCTACTTCATAATTATCACCTACCTGGATAGATCCCAAAACGTAGGAAGCTCCGAAAGACTAGCTCCCGGTGCAGCGCTTCACTTACTGGAGAGGATTGGTTCAGTGCGACAATTTTGTTAATTTGTTTAACCGAGTTTCGAGTAGATTTTAGCCATATATTTCCACTTGAATGCTGCATGCTTAGAGAAAACTGGGCAAGTTTCATATATGTACTATTATACAGCGTATATGCGGACTCGTAAAGCTATCAACAATAAACGGTGCGTGTGCAAAACTAACATCGCTGTGAGAACTGACCGCTGGTTCGACGCACCGATTTATTTTCGAAACCGGTATGATCATTATAGCGGCGAAATAAAGTTGCGATTTTGACATTTATTTTTATTTGGGTTTTGCAAAATTTAGATACCACGCTCCCGTTAACCAGTTAATTAAAAGAAATCTGGCCTTATGGGGATACGACCATATCTCGCCTTAGCATGTGTCGGTTATAACAAAACATTTCTTATACCCTACCTTAAACAACGTATGATGCGAGGAAATAATATGACAGGCAGTAACACCAGAGTTTTAACTAAGTAGCCTTGTTGTATTCAATTACTGAAAATATAATATAACTGTACTGCAGTAACGTTTGATTCTATATATAGCACGGGGCTAGTTTATTTCTCCGAAATACTTGTTTCACTAATGAATGGCAGAATGCGTGATGTATGCACTTGTCAGAATAAGCCGCATTTGTTGGTGTTCTTGTTCTTCACTAGTTCCGTGTTTGGCTCTCTTTGATTAAGTGAAAATCGAATATCAAATAAGATATTTTCATTAGTCTATGGTACTGTCATACAGAAGACTGATATCCTTCACTGAATTATAATAATTTTCATAGGTTTCATCTCGCCGACAATGTTTGCCATTTCATTTGGAAACTTTGGCTTTAAACATCAGATAATGTTTATATACCGTCTCGCTGCGAAATAACTGTGCCAAATTATCAAATAAAAATGAATGGTTCATATATGATTCAATATCCACGTAAATTTCTTTTAATAGGACCAGTTTCTTTTAACAGGATCGGGGATTAAACATGCACTAGTATGGTTTTAATAGACGTGTGTGTGTGTGTGTGTGTGTGTGTGTGTGTGTGCACTTTTCGTTCTACTTGTTTTACATTCACTTTTGGTAAATTCAATTAAAAGGAAAACATAAGCTTCTTCTAAAAAAAACATTTGCTACATATCAGAAGCTGCTCGAGACTCGAAAGAATTATGCTCAAGCCAACTTAACTACTAATGAGTGCTTTCATCAGCTTGCATCCGCTACAGACGAAATTAGCAGTTTCTTCGGCCACACAAGGAATGTTAATGGGCTCTGAGATTTCGTATATCGTATCAAATGTTTGTAAATAGCGGTGTTATATTTAATACTTTATTGATTTTATAACTACTATTCGACTCGCTCGTAGCATAACGGAACGCTTACATCGAACTCACCTGTATTTGTAACTGACAACTAAGACACTGTTGACACCTTCAAAAAGGTATTTTGATAAATTTGCTAAATAAAAAACAACAATGCGATTTAGGTGTTAACAAAATGGCTATTAACAGACACGGATGAAGATAAATGCCACGAAAGTAAAACACATTCTATCTCTTGCGCATTACCATCAGAAGCAGAAGCACAATATCATATCAGATTCAGTATTTTTTTTTTCTTATGATTGATTTTGTTGGAATTATTAAAGAAGGACCCGCATTCCAAAATAAATATCGAATATTATTTACCCGGTAAACAATACCTGAAGCAGGTTTTTAGAGGTCACAGTGGTCGGTCCTTTAGTCGGTCAGTTGGTCAACTGTCATTTAACCATTATTTTATTAAGCTGGCATTCGTGAACTTGCCGACACATTTCCTTAAACTTAAATTGCGATGTCTACATCACAGCAATATGCTTGATTGCTAAGCAACGGAGTGATAATTGTATTATGTAGACATGACATGACCAAGGATGTTCACGATGCCTTAGAATACGACTCCAGTCGTGAAGAAACACCCCAGTCGTGAAGAAACTTTTTTTCGGAAGCTTTGAAATGACAATGGCTACCACCAATGGTGGAGAAAAACTATAGTGCTAGTGTATGGAATGAGTATTTAAGCAAAAATTATATCATGGTTGGTGGCAATGTCCTTATGAAATCATAAGGAAGCAAATACAAATAGGATGTATGAAACATACATCTCAGTAAAAGTAGAAGTAAAATTAAAACAAGAGGGTCATAGAGGCCCTGGATCCCTCACCTGAGTTTTTGGTTATCCAAGGAACATCTGTACTAAAACATTTTGGAATTTGGCCAGTAGTTTGCAAGCAGATGATTTTGTAGCTCACAAGGGCACAACGTGCTCAAGGTGAGCTTTTATGATCACCCTGTGTCCGTCGTGCATCGTCAACAATTTGCTTTAAAAAATCACCTCCGAAACCGCTCCGAAACCGCTGAACAGAATTTGATAAGACTTGATCCATGTCTGGTTGTCATGGCAACGGAAACAAAATCATCTCTACGGAGAAATTTCATTTTTCAGAAATGGTCACCTTATGAATGTTTACCATAATTGCTAAAATAAATTTGATCCCTTGAAAAATGAGGCCCCTTAGGGGATCAGCTAATTTCTTTATATACTCTATACAGAACATTTCAAAATTCTTCTTCTGTGAAACCAATGGTCAGAATTAGATTTAATTTTGCAGAAATGGTCACCTCATGTATGTTTACCACAACCGGAGAAACATTGCCCTCAATGCCATTTATTGTATTACGTGTCTTCGTGAATACATAATCTAAAAAAAGATACAGCAAGATCATCTAAATTCAATACAAAAACTGCACCTGCCATCCGAACTTTGAATGCCATTGCTCTAAAAAAAATCTAAATCTGGCCAATCTGGCCTGTAATTTTGAAAGAGATGGTATTTAAAGTTTACTTTTATTCTTTCTGTTGCCATGGCAACCAGAGTTCTACATGGATCAAGTTTATTTAGCGACTTTTGTCAAGGTTCATGCAACAAATTATACCCGCCCCTGGCGGCCATGTTTTTTGATGGATCAAAATAATTTAAGCAATCTTGGCAATCTTGGTAGACGGTTACCTAAGGAACATCTCTACTAAAGGATTTTGAAATCTGGCCAACAGTTTTGGAGGAGATTAATTCTAAAGTTTTTTTTCTTTCCATTGCCATGAAAACTAGAGTTCTAGATAGATCAAGTTTATTTTAGCAACTTTTGTGAAGGTTCACCCAATGATCATCCCTGCCATGTTTAATCTTTAATCAAATTCTTTCCAGCGGTTTCAGAGGAGATATTGACGACTGACGCTGGGTGATCAAAAAATCTCACCTTGAGCACATTTATTACAGGCATAAATTAACTGTATCACAACAGTTTCTACATATTTACTGCATTAACTGTATCACAACAGTCCCTACATATTTACTGCATTAACTACACCAAACGTTCTTCATATACGGTTGTATATAAAGAAAAGAAAAGAAACACCATGGTGATATCTGGTGATTAAAACAACTGACAATTGCTAAGACCAAAATCAAGAAGATCACAAAAGCGGGAAAGATGTTTACGTAACGTAGAAAATTTTATGTAACCTCAAAAAATTAATAAATGAAACTGCGGATGAATACTAAATTTTTAAACTTGTTTCTTTTACTTTTCTTTGCCCAGAAATTGTAATCCCAAATGCTTTCAAAATCACCAGAATCCTGCAATATATCCATCTTTTTATCAAACTCCCATGTTGACTTGTACTGCAAGTGGTACAATTTTTCAACACAAATGTATGAATAAGAAGTGGTAATGTGATTGTAAGTAGAAAACTGATTGTCTGACGTTAGAAGCTTTCGCTTCTAAAACTGAAATGGGGGGGGGGACCTTATTTACGAAAAGCGGGTTAATTGGCACCGCTTGAACATTTGACACTCGTTTATTAAATAAAATAAAATCTGTCTCAAGTAGACAGTTTCCAAGTTTCTGAAATACTGTCGCTGGACGTTAAACCTAATAAATAAACAAACATTAAAAACACTGTTCTCCAGCGCTCTCGGCGCTTTGATTTGAACCGTTTAAACTCGCAACGACATCTGTTGCCAGAATGCCGCATAACACAAAGTGGCTCACATCATGCGTTGTTGTATTATGCTTCGTGCTTGGTGATAGCATTTATGGTGCGTGCTGGTTAGCGTTAGTTAAATGTTGAATAGTTTGTTAGAACATTGTTATCGAATTGGTTGGTACTTTAAGTTCTGCAATTATACACAAAGTGCATTAGTCACAGATCATTAAAGATATCAGTCAGCACAAAGGAATGGTCACGAAGCACAATGGCATTGTAATCAAAGACAAAGCCATTGTCACAAAGCACATTGGCATTGCATCTAAGCATAATGGCATGGTCACAAAACACAATATCATTGTCACAAAGCATATTGTCATCATCACCAAGCGCAACGTAATGTTTGCTTAAACACCATTCCATACTAATGTCCAACTGAGGACCCGTTTTCGTGCTCAGTGTTCAATGAACAAGAAATCGTTCAGGGACTTGTAATTGCTTAACTTACAGCAGTGTTTTCTGTTGTTTTCTGTTTCATAGCGAAGTGCCTCGTCGTGGACAAGTGGCATTTGTCCATCGCGCCCTCTATATATATATATATATATATATATATATAAATGCAACAAAATACATTTTAACCCTTCTCGTTTATTTGACCAGTACTTTCTTTACGTATTTGCAATGCTTACATCTTGTTATCATACTCGTTGGACGACAAAAATGTTATTGCGCAGTTTAAAAAAAAAAATTTTCTAATGATTCTCATGACCAATTTTCTATGTTTCCAAACAGAGCAAACCATAAAAGTTATCAATATATTGTTAAAGATATAGACATTATTATACACTTACATCAATTAAATATGTATCAGGTAAATATTGACATTGGCACTTACAGAATTTGCACAGCAGACTTATGTAACATGAAGAAATATCGTTTATAGTTTATGATTACAGTCTCCTTCTTTGAGCAGGTGCAAATTTTGGTCTGTTGAACACAAGATGAGAAATTCAATTACCATAAAGTTTTGATGTGTACGCAAAAAACAGTTTGTTTTGAAAGCTTTTTACACTCTGATATACACAACCAGTCATGCCATTACGTCATACATGCCTAGCAGCTTGTCATTTATTTTGTTAATAAATTCAAAGGTCGAAACATCTACAATTTGTAACATGCATAGGTGCGTAACAAATTGTTTTTCGATAAGATATTACAAACTTTAAAGCACTTGAGCAAAGTGCAGTGGAGACTCTAAATACAGGACACCGTCGTGACGAATTAGAGAAGATTCCTGATAAGGAAGGATTTTTATATCATGCTCGTTCATACAAATACGTTTCATGGTAGGGATAAATAAACATTGAAATAGTTTTATCGATTATTGCATTGGTAATTAATGTTCAGTTAATGTGTTTGTTCGTGTTGATAATCTCTTCCACTTCATGATATCAATGGTGTACCATTTTGTATATGAATTCTTTCCCAGTTTTAACGTCACTTTAATAAAACATATACCGTTAAACTTCATTCAAATCGCGTAAACTACTTTCAGAGTTATTGGCCTTTGAACTTGCCTTGGCCTCGACACTCTAGAGTGAATCCTCAAATATGTATCACAGTAGTCAAAGAGGTTATGGCTGTAAACAGTTTCATTAAGTTTAAAGAAGATTGATTAAGAAATGAAGATGCTAGAGTGTACACAAAGTGTAATCTGGCATTTTTATTGTTCAATGGTGTACACAAGGTGTAATCTGGCATTTTCATTGTTCAATGGCTATAACTCCAGATTTAATGGCAAGAAACAGCCACAATCGAACTTGGCCGGGAAATTATGTAAATAAACATTGTATATAAACATTTGATAGAGTTTGAAGAAGAATAAGAAATGAAGATCCTAGAATGTACACAAGAAAATGTTGACGGACGTCCGGACGCACAAAGACTGACCACAATAGCTCAGCTTTAGCACTTCTTGCTAAGGTGAGCTAATAAGGTTAACCATGATTGTAAAGAAATATCTATTTATATTAAAATACTCATGTTAAAAAACACGCCCTACAAACACCCGCTCCACCTCCTTAAAGAGAACAGCGTTAAACGAGCGGTAGTAACTTCCGGGAAATAGCAGTAGTGCTTAAATCTGCACAGCAAGGTAGGTGTTGTCAATATTATTTTTTATTATACGATATATATTACAATTCGGGGATGTCATCGAATGAAGAAATGTTTCAGCTGCTTGAATATCATAATATTATTGCGCAGCTTCCTATTTTGAAAGCGCTAGAGTTTACAAATTTGCTGGCGAGACAACTTTGACGATCTTGTGAACATTTTCGTCAATTATTTTAGCTAAAATCCCGAATATTAACCGAAGGTCGGCGGAGTTATTGTCGAGGATGCGATGCTTACTGTTTGGTTGAAAACATAGTGTTTAGCTCTTCATTGTAAATTTTTTAAAGGAGGAAAAGTGGAGGGCACAGGGGTAGAGCGGAGCTTAGGAGGTCGAGCCGAGTTTGAATTATTACAATGATATATTACTTCCAATCATCAATTTAAATTACAAAAATGTTGTATTTCGTATATGATTCTTTCGTGTAAAACATTTGATCGCAAGCCATTTGATCGCAAGCGTTGCAGCTTTCCATTTTCTTCTGGAAAAAGATAAGACAAGAAAATGAGACAATAATGTTTTTGAAAGTCATGACTTGACTATTTAAGTTTACCGTCGCTTCGACAGTATTTCAGTCATAGCGACATCCAGCTTATTTCAGGTGGGAAAAAAACCCCGAATGCTCGAAGGCATCCGGGTAGAACCAACGACCTACCGCAAGCCAGCTGGAGCCATCCTTACATGAAAATCCGAATGACCCTGCCGGGATTCGAATTCACGCGGTGAGGGGCTGAGTGAGTGTTAGTCAGCGACTTTACCCTATCGGCAACGGAGGCCCCTTTTGAAAGTTGTGCGTTGACATATAAGTCAATTTACAGTATTATAAGAATCTTACAGTGGTTGCCGGTAAGGACTGGAATATTTGGCTCGAGGGTAACTGTTTACAGCGGTAATGAGGCTCGGCAGTTTTCGCCAAACAGTTAAGACAGCCCTAGAGTGGGATATATCATTTCCCGTCTGTAACGACAGCCAGTGTTTGATTCTATTTCTGAAAAGAAATCACGAAAACTTATATTTTTCTGTAGCACTATTATCTCATAGTAGCATAATTTATATATGAATTTACAATTTCATTTACAACGGCGAAAAAGCAATTTATTAAAAAAAAGGCGCTGGAATGAAATTATTTTAATTAAAGCACGCGACTCATTTTGAACGAGGGTGTGTAAGATGAGTCTTTCTAGCACCTGTGTAAACTGTAAAAATCCTGATCTTGTCTGATATGCAGTAAGAAATTTTCTAGCAACAGTTTAAACACTAGAAAATCCTGTTTGATATGCACGAAAATAAAATGTAATACACATGTTTTGACAGGAAGATAATTATGGGTAACGGCATTACACAGAAACTGTTTAGCTCCAGTTACTGTAATATTATTTTGCAGCACACTATTAGTACAGTACCTTCTAATGCACTCGCTGTTTATGACGGCTCAAGGAAAATGGGCTGGCAAAGTGCTTCTCACATATTATAAATTCTGTGCCTTCATGCGACATGTCATGAATATTTCGTATGTGGTATGTGCAACGATACCTCTGCATACTGCTTACCGCATACACCAGTCATTTTGTTCTGCTGCCCTCTTCTATCAATCTGGGAAAAATATAAGACATTTTACAGTATGATATAATAAGAATCTTACAATGGTTGTCGGAGGAGACCGGAATATTTGGCTCGAGTGTAACTGTCTACAGCGGTATTGATACATAAAACTTCGAGCCCAGCAGGTCCTTGGTAAAATACTTAAGAAATGTCAAGCACCACTTCACCCTGCAATCTGTCGTCAGTATTGATAAATAAAAAATACGATTCAGAACAATACAATGAATACATCTTTCTTGTTTGTATATGTATTACCTTTACCGTTTTGAATAAGCTCATTATTCGGAAACGGCCGATTTTTTTTTATAATAAGTTCAAATTTATTGCCAAACTATGTCAATGAGCACGATGTTCTAATATTGTACAGTGTAACTTACTTAAAACGTACGACCAAACTGTTAACATACGAAAATAAGGTATGAAAGTAGTTGTTCGATGATCATGTGACAGTTTACCATGCAGAAGACAGATAATTTCACAAAGTGTTGGACTTCGCTAAATAATAGCTTGATTTATCGTTAGTTTACAAAACTATTTGCGTTGAATTGTTTCTCGAAAAAAGAATTTTGGGCATAATGAATCAATTTACCGGTCCCTACAATTTTTTATAAGCGTAATCATATGTAATATTTAATTAATAAGTCCGCCTCGGCTCGACCTCCTCTGTGCTCTCCGATATTCCTCCTTTAAAAAATTTACAATGAAGAACTAAAAACTATGATTTAAACCAAACAGTAAGCTTCATATTGTCGACAATATCTCCGCCGACCTTCGGTTTATACATAATGGTAGTTTTATCGGGAATTTAGCTAAAATAATTGATTGACGTAAATGCTCACAAGATCGCCAAAGTTGTCTCGCCGGCAAATTTGTAAAAACTTAAGCTCTTTCAAAATAGGAAGCTGCGCAATAATATTATGACATTCAAGCAGCTAAAACATTTCTACGATAAAATTCCCCGAATTTTAATATAGATCGTAAATTTAAAGTATAAATTGAAAATATTGACAACACCTACCTTGCTGTGCAGATTTAAACACTACTGCTCTTTCCCGGAAGTCACTACCACTCGTTTTACGCTATTCTCTTTAAGGAGGTGGAGCGGGTGTTTGTAGGGCGTGCAAATATAAAATTACACCCGGCCCCCGTTACAGTTCATTGCTGAAGAATAACCGCTTGAAGAAAACATTACCTGCGTTTACATTTTGTAGTTGGCTTGTCACTGGCACATGAACCGCAAATATCCCTTTTCTCCTACTTAGCAGCTATGAAACATGGTAAGGAACGGAATCCGACATAGCCTGATAACGGATGTCGCATCTTTGTACAAAGGCATGCTACCATTGACTTCTATGCACAGTTCAATCGGTCTGATATTTTATGTGCAAAATTACGATGCTATGTCAGATTCAGTTCCTTACCCCGTTTAAATATAAGTAAATGTAGAAAAAAAACGGGACAGGGTTATGCGGTTCTAGTGCAAGTTTGGTGAGCGTATTCGAAGACGGTTCATACATTATATTTATGTGCCACTTTTGTTTCACGATTTCAACTTACTGGGATATGATTGAAGCTGCTGCAACGAAATTTTCCGATTATGCACGATCTATTAGCTCACGGATTCTCATAAAAGGTTGTTTCGAAACAGTCTTATACTAAAAGGCTATTGTTAAATAGTATGTTCATAGCCCCCTTGCTTGGCGCTCAGCATATAAGACACTGGTTGACACGGTGTCAGGATTATGTGACTGGGTGTGGTATATTGTTTTATTTGTCAATAATTCTGTTTTTGTATCGGTCAAAGACCTTAAGCGGAGAGACTTAGAAAGTACATTTCGGACTAAGTATAGCATTTTAATGTGTGCATCTTTAGCAAAATTATATCATAATTTTAAGTTTTATCATAATTGTAGTTTCAAAATATTTATATTCTATTTAATACGACACACAAGTATACAAAAATGTTAGCCATAAACACCTTATATACTATCTATAATTATCGACACTCGACGGACAGGCGCCTAGAAAGTTTTGCCCGTGCGCCTTAAAGCTTCAAATAGGCGATACTTTTTTCTTACCTCTTTTCTCATATGTTTTTTGTAATGTATCCGTATTAATTTACATTTGTTTGCGGGCTTATAATAATAGTTTGCTTCTTTATACAGTTAATGCCTCATCCAGATATTCCATATTGTCCAAAGAAATACAGAATATTAGACCATTGTAACGCAGTGAACAATGAGTGTAATATATTGTCTTTCATAACTCTTGTTTTCACTATACATCCGCGCCGCAACACCATAATGTCGGTATTTCATAAAATACATTTCTTTTATCTTCGGTTTGACGTCAACATGACACATTTCTTACAATATATGCGCAGTATTAGTCAGACTTGTTGGATTTTATTATCAAAACACATTTTCGTTGTGAAATATTCTCATAAGTAAAAAGATTCTTTTTACAGCAATTTCAGATACAGATACTAAACTTGAAAGAACGTGAGTTGAATGAGTTGATAGTGCAAACCATATTAATTATAAGTTCAGCTTTAAATTGTGAACATTCAGGTTTATATGACATTTTCTATCACGCTGGGATGGGATACCGGAATCTGTAGTTATTTTCGCATATTGACAAAAATTTTATCATCTTTACTGTTTCTCAAAACAAAACATGTTGCCTAAGTTCGCAAGAATTGACATCGTTGATAGAATTAAAAATAATATTTGTTGATGTGCTTCCCCACTGGAATTGTTCTTTCTCACTATTCTGAAGTGGAAGTGATTGTCGCTTCTATAATACATGTACATAACCCCGAGTAAGGATTGGACGATCTAACCTTGAAAGCTGGGATGAACTGAATAATATAAAAATATATCATAATAGTCTGGAAATCAACGTCAATGTTTAAAATTTGCAGGCAGTTTTGTACCTACATCACGCGCATGAATATTGTAAGACAGCACAAATAAACTTCTACATCCGAGCAAATTATTAATACTACAAAAAAAATATTTTTTTAACAAATTGCTATTTTCCCGTGTTCTGTTTAATATGTGACAAAATCAAAGTGGCCAGGAGTTAAAAACTCTTCTCGTCCACTCGCATTGACGAGTTGAAAAGGTAATCGGGCGGGATAAACTTTGAAAACGATAGTCCGGCAGGGCGAGTTAAAATTTGAAAGTCTAGAAACACGCACTCATCATCTACAATCTTGAACATGTACTTAAAAACGTTTGTTTTCATTCTTAAATCAGTACCAAATATACAGCAGGTGCACGTAAAGTTATTATGTGACCTTGGATAATATCGTTACCGATTACCAATGCCCTGGAATTTATGAAGTAATTACAAAAGTTGCATATCCCTCGATCTCTTTGTCATGGCAAATGATTAAAAATGATATGAGAAGTTTTTTTTTTAATTTATTTTGTGAAAAAGGCTGAGCGATAGTGAACATCGTCAGTAAGAAATGAGCATCATCTAAAAAAGCGAAAAACTATCAAATGTTTTATAAAATGAATAAAATTTCCCGATGCACGAACAATTTCCTTAGGCATCAGATATCGAAATTTTAATAAGTCGCAGTGTATATAATCAATTTACCAATATAGCCCATACAAGATCGTCACCTTACATTTGCATTATTATGTCAACAGTTGAAAACATAGTGATTATGTAATATATCAAAATTACTAAGATGCTTGGTACTCAGCCATTGCAGTTTCTGCTCGAAAAACTGCTAAGTACGAAATGTTTATGAACACTGCATACTACATTGTAATAGAATGTGATGCCTTTTTAGCTCACCTGGGCACTATGTGCTCAATGTGAACTTTTTGTGATCATCCGGCGTCGTACGTCGTTAACAATTTGCTTTAAACATCTTCTCTGAAACCGCTAGACAGAACTTGGCAGGGTTGATCCTTTGATGAACACTTTAAATCTTATATCCTTCAAAACTACTGGCCATATTTCATAAATGTTTTTCTTTGGTAACTTTCTTCCAAGATTGCTAAAATTATTATTCGTAAAAAAAAAACATGGCCGCCAGGGGCGGGGCTAATTTGTCTTAAATGTATATAGTGAAAACTTTAAACGACATCTGCGCTGAAACCGCTGGACAGAATTTGATGAACCTTGGCAGGGATGATCCTTTGGTAAACCTTCACAAAAGATGTTAAAATAAACTTGATCCATGTAGATTTCTGGTTGCCATGGCAACGGAAAGAAAAAAAATATTAAACTTTAAAAATCATTTCCTTTAAACTACTATCCAGATTTCAAAATGTTTTAGTGCAGATGTTCTTTATGTAACTTTCTCCCAAGATAGCTAAAATTATTCTGATCCGTAAAAAAACATGGCCGCGAGGGGCGGGGCTTATTTGCCTTAAATCTATATAGTGAAAACTTAAAACGACATCTCTGAAACCGCTGGACAGAATTTGATTAAAATTGGCAGGGGATGATCCTTGGGTGAACCTTCACAAAAATTGCTAAAATAAACTTGAGCCATGTTTAACTCTAATTGCCATGGCAACGGAAAGAAAAAAATATGAAAACTTTAAAACTCATCTCCTTCAAAACTACAAAAAATATATTTCAAAATGTTTTAGCACAAATGTTCCTTGAATAACCCTATACTCAGGTGAGCGATCCAGGGCCTCTATGACCCTCTTGTCCAAACTTGAGGACCTTTAGTAGTTACAGGAATACAAGAAATATTTTTGATGGGGATTAAAGTAATGGATAATGTAGCATATGATGTACGAATCGTTGTCTAAGGAGCCTTTCATCATGAGAAATCAAAATAAACTAGGATAAAAACTCGGTTTTATAGTGTTCCCCAACCGCAATCGGCGGAGTAAAAACATCAGTGAAATATAGCGCATCGTCTTTCAGGGAAACGGACTATGATATATTGCAGGTATTTATAACATTCGGCCCGAAACAAGTCCCCAATGTACATCAAAAAGAAGTATATTCGTAAAATTAATTATATTTATCAAATAATCCGTATTTTAATAAGAATACTGAATTTTGGTAAGAATAGCATGAAAAAAAGAAGAAAGGTTCTTACTTTTAATTGCCCTTTCCAAGTTTATGGGTATGGCAGTCCTGAGTTTGCCATGCCCGTAAACCTCATTTTGCCATGCCCGTAAACCGTCATTTGCTTGAAATCTTCCTTCGATATCAGGAATTTCAGGAGGTTGAGTGCCAGTTTTGAGTGACCCTTTGTGCTAATTGAAATAAAAATCTGACCATTGGTTTCAGAGAAGATGATTTTTGAAATTTTCAGTAGAGTATACACGGAAACTAACTAACGCCGTGGGGCCTCATTTCAAGGGATAAACTTATGTTTGGCAATTATTGTAGATGACAATGAAATGACCATTTGCACCAAGGACATTCTTACCATGGGTTTCAGGGGAGATTTTTTTTTTTAAGTTTTTAAAATAACTAGTTGTTGGTTACCATGGCAACCAGTGTTCTGCATGGATCAAGTCTATTTTAGCATTTTCAAAGGTTTACCCAATGATGATTCATACCAAGTTTCATCAGTTTCTACCTAGCGATTTCAGAGATGTCTTTAAAGAAAGTTGTTGACGGCGGACTGTGGCTCACCTTGAGCATTTTGTACTCTGGTGAGCTAAAATGTGATAACATGGTATTGTGAGATTCTAACGCTACTTTAAGACCCATAGGCTGGTTTTACTCGATGCTTGATCTAAGGTCCTTTCTTGTTCCTATTGTATAAATGGCACAAACACTTCTATTCATAATTTCCTTTTGGTGATGATACTTCTCTTGATTAAAATTTAGCGGTCGCTTACTCGCAAAATTCGAGCGGAAATGACAGAATGCGAGTACAAAATTTGTGCAGTGGAAAAAGAATGCGAGTGCACAAGAGAAGTGGGCAAACATCCAACTTGTAAAATCTGAAATATAATAAAACCCAGTCGTTATTATATGATTAAATCCCTTTTTTGGTCCTATGCGATCTCGTGATAAGTGATATCCGTTGGTAAAAACGCTTGTTGCATTGTAATAAATACTTTCTGAAAGCACCAAAGCGAGTGTTTTTTGTTTATGTCGAATTGCTTCAGTGCATCGCAAAATAATGATTTTATATATCTACATGATAATATATGATAAAAATGGACAGGAAAATATCAAGCTATTCCGGCAAAAGATCGGATCCTGGAACCTTGCCTAAGTGCACAGATCCAAAAAATATTAAAATGGACATTGATAAAACAGTAGCGAGTGAAAGTGCAAAATCACTTACGAAGAAACCGGTGACTTCGTCTGTCAGAAAAAGGGAGACCGATCTTAACATTTCCTTGATTTACGAAACCTCAGATACTGATAACTAGATCGCTCACCAGAGTAAATCATTTACAGAGTGCATCTTATTTAAAATGGTTCAAGTCATTTGATTTTACCTGGTTTCTTCCAGCAGCAACCAGATTTACGTTTCAGATAAACAGAGTTCTTTATTTAGTCAATAATCATGAAGCCTGTTTTCAAGGAATCAAAATCCTTACGCAATTATGGTATGAAACCTTGTGGTAATCATTGGTGCAAAACAAGAATTAATTCTGAACATTAGTTCCAAAAGAGAACAATTTTTCAATTTTCGTTTATATATGAGGAAACTAGTTGACCCCTAGGGGTTTCATTGTTCAAGGGATCAACTTAAGTTTAGCAATAAGTGTAGATATTGTGTAAATATTCATGAGGTGACATTTTTTGCCTTGCCAAATGACATTAAATTCGGACCATTGGCTTCATAATAGAAGAATTTTGAAATTTTCCATATAAAGTATATAAGTATATAAGGAAACTAGCTGATCCCCTAGGGCACCATTTTTTCAAAAAAAAATCAAATTCCGACTATTTGTTTTATAAAAGAGGAATTTTGGAGTATATAAGAAAACTAGCTGACCCCCTAGGGCTTCATTTATCAAGGGATCAACTTTATTTTAGCAACTATGGTAGACTAGACAGTCATGAGGTGACCATTAATCCTCAATGAAATTAAATTGTAACCATTGGCTTCATAGAAGAACTGTGAAAATTTCTATATAGAATAGGCAACCTCCTAGGGGCCTCTTTTTTAAGGGATCAGCTTTTTTTTTAGCAATTATGGTAGAGCACTATAAGGTGACCATTTGTGCCAAAAGAAATCAAATTCTGACCATTGGTTTCAGAGGAGAAGAATTTTCAAGTAAATCATATTGGTTACCATGGCATCGAGAGTTCTGCATGGATCAAGTTTATTTTAGCAACTTTTGTGGAGGTTTACACATGGATGATCCATGCCAAGTTACATCAATTTCGACTCCGCGGTTTCAGGGGAGATGTTGTTTAAAGCAAATTGTTGACGACAGACGCAGGGTGATCCTAATAGCACGTTGTGCTCTGGTGAGCTAAAAAAGTGGAGTACAGTGTGTAAATTCTACTCCATGAAAAAAAATCACTATTTCAATCAGAGTGTTAAAAGTACTTTCCGTGTTTTTTTTAAAAATATGTATGAAGTGTAAATATGTTTTGGGAAAAAATGAAATGTAAATAATGTATTTTTCAAAAATAAAAGAGCGACAAAGTTCTATGTTCTAGTTGTTATATCAGTGTAGCCATACCATGTGGTATATGATGTCATTTTAAGCAAATGCGAAAAGCAATTTTTTCATCGATTCAGAAGGGAAAAACTGCTGAATGTATCTTATTTCTTCATCAGTTTTAATGAAATATAGCGAGAGCAAAGCGAAAAATTGTCCTACACATAGGTCCTAATGATTCTTTTGTCAGATGTTCAGTTTTTCCTAAAATTCTAGAAAACCTTCCGAGATCGTGAAATTTCTTTGCTAACACGTAAAGCGCATCACCATTGTTTTCGAAAATCTGTGTTTAAGAATTTAAAACTGAGCATACATGTTGATCGGAAGGTAATATTGATTTAAAATCCCTAGGATAAAAGAACTCTCAAAATAATACCGTGTTCTTTTAGAAACCTGTATGCAAATGCAAAAAACATTCTAGCTAACACGTAAAGTCAATTGTGGATAATTACCCTCTCAAGTGCTCAAGTATATCAAGAGACCTGAATTTCTTTACGTAAATGATTAGTAAAAACAACAGTTTAAGACGTAGATCTTGATGAAACAACCTGTAACCCAATTGTTCTACGCGTTGATAAGTACACGTAATAAAATACGTCACTGTATGCGCCATTCTAAAAGAAATAAAAGACTTTATTACCTTAGAGTTGTGATCGGGGGCATATTGTTTTTGCCGTCTGTATGTTGATTTGTTAGAAACTTTAACATTGACCATAACTTAAAAAACTATAAAAGGTATTGACTTGAAGTTTCATACATGAATACAATGCGACTAGGAAAAGTGCTGTGCTAAGAACCATAAATCTACCTGGCCAACTTTTTTAAATTATCTCCCTTTTTAATTTTCATTTTTCAACTTTTGTTAGGAGCATTACTCATAAAATATACAAGTTATCGATTTTAAACTCAAACTTAACGAATGGTGAGATTGGTAAGTGCAGTAACAAAATACCGTAACTCAACATGGAGCAGTTTTTAATTATCTATCTTTATTCAATTTTACAATGACTTCCATCCAGAGAATGACTTTTTACTATAGACTTGAAACTATTCAAGATATTGACTTGAAATTTTATATATAAGTAGATGACAACTAAGCATAGTGCAATGAATAAGAATCATAATTCTACCAAGTCTTAGTTTTTTATTATCTCCCTTTATTTTTTAATTTATATTTTTTAGGGGAGCAAAACTCATAAACAAAAGACCATAAGGACTTGAAACATATGATAGCATGTAGAAGCAATGTAGCAAACAAGAAACATAACCCTTCCGGCCTGATTTTCTATTTATCACCCTTTATTATAATAAATTTTTGTCAAGAACATAACTCCTGAACTATTCCACGTATTGATTTTAAATTGATAGTGAGTAGCAGAAGTGTAATGAGTACAACGCAGTTTTATGAGGCTCTATATTTTTAAAATTCTTCGCTTATTATATACATGTATAACCTACTTACTCCACTCATGAATGGCTTTCAGTTGACATGAATTATTTGACATATGACTTGCTCAGACGAAGACATATTGTTTTTCGAACAAATCTTGTGTTTCTCTCTTTTTTAAAGTACCAACACTTATGATTGTACGTAAAGATCTTGTTTGAATCATTGTTGTGTGTGTACAAATGTATTTGGAGAATGTAGAATGTATGGATTTTGTCTATAATAAAAGGAATATTATAACCGTCGGTGGATCTACGGGTCGTACCTTTCTCGATCTCGAAGGATACCACCGTGTAGATCTATCGTCGGTTATGTAACGCCGTAACTGTCTTATGTTAACAACTAGAATAGTTATTGGTCGTTTCCTCATTATGTTTGGTAAAAAAGATAATGCCAGGTCAAAAGAGCATTTTGTTGTGTTGTATCAAAAGCGTCTGTTTAACTTTCAATGGTAGTTGACTAATAAAGATCCTGTCCTGTCCTGTTTTTGAAGCATGCTTCACAAACAATAATGAAACTTGGGTAAAAAATCCGTTTTACGGTCTATCTTTACGAAATTTTATCATAAAGCTCAGGAAACATCAGAGTTATTAATAAAGTGATATTTGCGTCTCTATCTTAAAAATCGTTTGAGTTATGAAGACATGTAGGAGCCCACGACTTTCTGGGACAGTCCTCGTACAGGCCAATAGAAAAACGTATGTGCAAATGTAATATTTACAACATAAATAGTCTACACTAATGAAATTAGAAAATGTTAAAACTATTTAACATTTTTTCAATATGAATTAGGGGAAAATATCTGCGCTTTAGGAACATTACTAACTTCGTAGATTTGCACGGAAACGGTAACGGTCACCTATAGTTTCCAGGCCAAGTTTCTGCAGCTCTATATCAGAGAGATTTAGGGCGCTTTCATCGTCAGTCTGCTCCATAACAAATAAGGGAAGAAGGGACGAATGTCCTATTTCTTCAAGTACACGATCCCGATATATATACTGTTGTAACCCGAGTAATCCAAATGAACATAATGACAATGAACATGATTTCGAATGCCCATAACAACACAACGCGTCAACACAACAGCATGTATATTTAACATAGCATAATTTTATTGAGCTGCACATAATCTTTAAATAGCCGAACATTTTTAAACGTGAGCTGAAATAAATGCATTATCACTTAACATAATCCTTTATTAATAAAATATCATTCAAATTAACCAGACATTCTCTTGATATAACATAACATCATTTTATTCAACCGGTTATAATCTTTCACTAACCAACTACCGTCACAAGTTAACGAGACATCAAGTTAATATAACACAACAAAATTTCATACAAATAATTTTTCTTAACAATTCTTGTAAAGACATCATATCAATACAAGATAAAATGAATATTGTTTGATTTAACAGATACTGAACATATTCTTTCTTTAACCAATCATCATTGTAAGTAAACTAGACATCATGTTTATATAACAAAATAGCATGTTTCCTCAACAGGACATGATCTTTATTAATCAAATACCATGAGAGTTAAGCAGACGCTATTTTAAAACAACACAACATAATGCTCTTTAGACCCGGCATTATCTTTATTTACCAAACATAATGAGTAAACGACGATAACTATTCTAGTTGTTACGGCGTTCTATAGTCAGTTATATTATACCCCGACTTTATTATACCAAGCTTTTATATATAAGAATACCCGTTTGACTCTTTGTTGTCTATGTGTTGAACTATAGTGTTTGATAGTTTAGAAATAAATTTATCTCCTCAAGCTAAATTCCATTATTTTGTTCACATGCTTTATCTTTGCAACAACATATGCGGGCATTGCAGCAAAACGTTCAAATATAAGAGAAATGTGGTGACGCAAGGGGAAAAAAACACACACACACAAACATTACCATTCACTTGCTGTGGGAAAGGCTTTCCGTCTAGGTCTTCACAGACACAGATAATTTCTTTCCGTAATATCAGTTACGTAATCTTGTCCCCTGGTTAGGATTATTGCCGTCTTTTAAGGTAGTGGTACTGTGTTGGATATAACTCAAAAACTCTAAACCAAATGCGTGTAAAGACGATTTACTGAAAATAGACAAGTACATAACAATCAACAAACATTCACACAAAATAATCGATGCTTATGGTGTCCAGAGAACAATATAAACACAAAATATACCGTTATATAAATCGGTTGCTATGGTATCTGACAGAAAATTAGGTGACATGAAGTTCTTCTTAGTAAATATATATTCATACCTAGAAGAGTTTCAACCTTACTATAATATACAATGCAACATATCAACCATTTAATTCATGTCCCATATGAACTTCCATAAAATATCATTCCAAATGAATGACTCTGAGCCACCGTAGAAAACTTTTAAGATATTTTGACAAGCAAAATTTCCAAGAAATATGTATACATGAAAGATACTAGTAAATGCACAAGATAAAGAAATTACTGCATAAACAAATCCTCACCGATTTATGAGTATATCTGTCATATTCAGCACAAAGTATCTAGAAAAGTTGTTCATTGAAATGCCTGGAAAAAACTGATTCAAGATGGCTGACCACGTGTATAATTCGCCCCCGGCTTGCTTCGAAACAAACTTTCGGACCATAGTAATTTCAACCGAGACAGCGGATACAGGTACCTTAATGCATGAATTTTTAAATCAGTTTTCTTTGGTGTTTTTTCTTTTTTATACATTTCAATAAATAATTTTGTGCAATATAAGAAATTTAGTGTTAGTGATGCGTATTACATGTCAGCAAAACATTTCACGATCTCGAGAGGTTTTTCCTAATGTTAGGAAAAACTGTACATCTTATAAAAAAGAACCTTAATGTAGGACTCAGGTTTTCGCTTCGCATGCGCTGTATATAAAGAAATAAAATACAGCATTCGATGAAAAAGTTGCTTTTTCCCGATAGCTTAAAATGACGTCATATACCACGTGGTCACACTGTGTTATGTTTAATCAAATGTTCTTGTGTTTTTTGTTTTTTTTTTGTTTTGTTTTGTTTTTTAGTCGGTAACCGGAAGCTCTCATTTATCAAGAAGAAGATTGGGCTTTCCATAAGAAGTCTGATCCTCACCAGAAAGCCTAATGCAAAAGCTGCAGCTAAGAAAATAGCTCATCACCAGCCCACTTTCACTGAAGCTTTTTTCCAAAAATATGGAGAGACATCTGTTTAATACCGCTTATATTATTGCCAGGCAGTGGAAACCATTTACTGACTTATTGCATAGAAACAAAATCCCTTATCATAGGTGAAACATATTGTAATTATATGGCATGAAATAATTTCATTTCTGAAATAGCAGGTTATTATTTTGAAGAGTTAAAGGCCAATTTAGAGCATGCAATCTATTTTAGTATTTTCTGCGATGGAACAACAGACAGAACTGAAAGCGAAAATGAATGTAAAATGATACAATATACTGACGGGTTTTTATCCAATTATTAGATATTTTAAGTTGGAGGAACCAGCTAAAACAAAAGCAGGAGGAATTCTTGAATGCGTTGAAAAGGCATTTTCAGATTTTGGATTGGTATACGTTCATGAAAAGCTGGTGGGGTAGTGCCTGGCAGCCCAAGTCTATTTCAGGAACACATACATGCATTATATAATAGATGTGTTACGGCTTATTTATGAATTTTACAAAGGTTCATCTAAACGTAATGGGAGGCACAGGAAATTACAGATATTATGAATGAGGAGTCCTGGTTAAATTTATACAAATTAAGAAACGAAGTCATAAAATACTTGTGCATATGATATGATGAACTTTGCAGAAGATGTGTCTAACAAAGATTAATGTGCAAAAGGAATAATAAACAAAAACCCTTCAATATACGTCTGTGTGGTTTCTCCATTTTTTTAAAGACATCTTAAATGAAGTTGCAACAGTAAGCATTGCTTCCAGTGCGAAGGCATAATTGTATCAAGAGCTGTTTCTAAATTACAGGTATCAGAAATGAATTTACAGAATCTTTATGATAACCCTTGCTCCAGTTTGACGGATTTTTTTTTCTAGTGTTCAGCATGAGGACAAATGATGCATTTATAAAGAACATTCCTTGAGGAATTTCATTCCAGCTGATACATTTGAGACTCAAAAGAAAGCCACTGTACAAAGTATGATGGATTGTTTATGATAGATTGTTTACATTTAATATTTGAAAACTTTAATGAAGATTAGAACTTTCTTTATTGTCATGCATTTGATCACAAAATCTGAGCAAATAATGACAATTGGGTTTTTCAGTATGGGGTGATGAATAAGGCATGCCTTCCATCACTTTGAATCAGTACTGCAAAAAGCAAATTGTGACTTAGATGGTGCTCTAAGGAAATTCTCTGAATGAAATTGCATGTAACCAGAAATCCTCATAAGTACAGAAATTTTCACCCACCAGCTTTTTGGCACGAGATCAGTCAGGAGGATGAGATCAAATCTGATTTTGCTAACATAATGAAAATTATTCAACTTACCAGTGTGTACCTACTGTCTAATGCTTGCTGTAAAAGAGTTTCAGCCTTGAAAAGGGTCAAGTAAGCTGTCAACTGTAACTATTGACCAGCTTCTTCCGATAGTTCTGACAGGACCAGACCTGAGTGACTTTGATGCAAGACCAGTTGTAAACGGGTGGTGGATGACATTTTCCCATCTGGTCCAAGAAATTAAAAACTCATAAATTGTTTACACAACTCCAGAAGATGGTATGAATAAACGATAAATCAAACCATTAAGAATTAAGATGATTTATTCATATATCCAGTGAACAATTTTAGAATACCAAATACATGTACATCAATACCACTGCTAGTGTACAAGTTTTCACATACAAATTGCTAGTTAAAAATTTATTTTGCTAGTAGAATAACAGGCCAACAGCAATTTTTGCTAATGGCAAAAAAAATGTTTAATTTGACCCCTGTTTTCAGGTATATTCAGGGTTTTACGTTTTTAGTATGTGGCAACCGCGAGGATCGCACCGACCTCCAATCGCAAGACCCGTCTCTAGTTGAAATCAAATAAAGAGCAATAACTTTCTTTTAATGAAATGTTATATGTTAAGCTTAACGATTTATCGCACATGGCTACAGTCTTAATGAAAACCACACAGGTCGTATTACATTGATAATTAGCACCAAATGATATAAACAATTAATGAGGCAAATGTCTGAACATTTTTCTTTGGATCATTTTATAATGCACAAAACACTACATATTCCTAAGGGAAAAACACAATATTTATAAATAACACTCTGTTTCAATATTTCGGCTTTAAAGCCTTTATCAAGACGAACACTTCTCTTTTGAAAAACTACATCCTGCCGGTCGCCATATTCAAACAAAAGAGGTTTTAAAGCCGAAATATTGAAACAGAGTGTTATTTATAAACATTTTATAATGGATGAGTGTATTAAACATAATACAACAATGAAGCCGAGAAGTTATAACTGTTATTGCCTATTGCCTCGGCTTATTTTGTTCTCATTCTTGTGATAACTTCATTCATTCATGTACTTGTCTGAAAGCATTGACATGCCTCTGTTTAAAGAAATGTCTCATTATATACCATTTCCACAGCAATACGTACTCTTATTTCATTATGTGCAAGCTCATGCCAAAGCACCAGTATGCCCCCACACTTTGGTAAATAATTAATCACAAACAACATTGACAGGTAGATGTGCTTCACATCATGATACGAACTGGTAAGCATGAGTCTACAGTCCAACATGTTTATGACCTGAATAAGGTTCTTTAAATTATAGATTCAGAACTAAACATTTCTTGTGTAGTGCATCATAACTTTTGCAGCTGCTAAACGCCTGTAATTTCGCTGACAAGTATTAGACTCTTGGCATCGGATTCAGCACCTTTTGTCTCCTTTATGTGGTGATGCAGCCATCCACAGGCAAATCAGCGATGTCAGCTTTCTGGTTTATTCGGTGCATGGAATCGTAGACTGGGAAAATCTCAAGTGTATGTTAAATGTGTGAGATTAACACCAGGATATAGATTAGGTGTTCGGAGAGAGCTCGTTGATTTACGTAGGTTTACGTCTCTTTTCGGAGTAAAATGATCTATTGGATTTGCCAATATTTATCAATCTTTTGATTGATTTCATTTTTTTCCTCGAAATTTTCTTAATTTTCCATTTATCTACAATAGTAGAATTTGGACATTGAAGCAGAAATTGCAACATCACGATAATTATGTTCTTTACTGCTAACGACCCAGGTTGAAACAGTTTATAGTTGTCTGGTCCCTTTCACTGTTCTACCACCATATCAAACCGATTTCGATCAACTGACTCCGAGTCAACGTACACAAATTAACAACAACAACAACAAAAAAAAAAGCCAATTGCAGAATCAGAGGATTTTCTTTGCATAAGACATACTTACCTAAACCAGAATTTAGTACGGTTCTTGCATTCAGTGCCTTGCTTATTTATTTGTTTTGTCTCTGTGGTTAAAATTTCATTGTATAAACCTATCTTCTTATACCGGGTATCTCTAGATGGAATAATCTTAATTAAGACTTGTAAAACAATCCATTTTATCAATTAATTCCAAAACAAAGCCAAAGCAATTTTATTTTCAGTATAGACAATAGAACATATTTTTATTTGACTTAAGCACAAAGCTCATGTCACAAAAACAAAAAATACATACTATGCATCATGGTTAAATACATGTATAAATAAATATAAAATATGTAAGAGAAGTAGAGAAACTTTATTACTAGCTGATTATAATATTGAGATGTATTACATTGTTGAGTTTAACATTCCACCGACAGTAATGCAGTCATTTGGAGACTATGTCTACTTGAAACAGATATATTGCCGCCACACTGCAGTATCACGCCGTAGACATATGAAATGATACCGGGCTAACCAGTCCTGGGACTATCCTTATATGCTGAACACCAAGCAAGAGAGCGATACCAATACCATTTTTGTGTCGCCTGCATAGCATGGCAGACACATAGGGATCACTTTGTCCGTCGTCGTCGTCGTCGGTGTCGTCGGCGTCGTCGGCGTCACACTTTCTTGTCCGGAGCATAACTCGAAAAGTATTTGAGGTATTACTTTGAAACCTCACAGGTGGAAAGATCTCATGGAGTGCATTGTGCAAGAATGATAACTGTTGTATTTTTGGAGTTATTTCCCTTTTTTTTTGGATTTAATTCTTGTGTGGTGCATAACTTGTAAAGTATTTGAAGTGTTGCCTTAAACATTTATAGTAGATAGATCTCATTGGTCTGAGTGCAGTACACAAGAATGATAACTCAATAATGATAATGATGACTACAAACTTGCAACATATATATAATTAACGTCATAAGTGCTTAATGACGTCATAATTTTTCTTACAGTTAATGTTTTGAATTCATAGTCATTCTGACACTCCTCTGATGAAGACTGTATAGTTGAAAGTGCTCGGGAAAATTATTACATATTGCACTGTTTGAATATTTTATCCCCCCCCCCTTCCCCCAAAAATATATATATATATGTGTGTGTGTGTGATTTGGTGTTATTTTGTACCTCACAAAATAGATTATGCTTTATCAATAATTTGTCAAAAGATCGATTTTCTAGTCAATTCTTTCATCAAACATGCTTAAATGCAGGCGACACAAGTGTTCCGAGGAACACCCACATCTAGTTACTTACTGTGATATGTCGCGGCCGGGGGTCGAACCCTAGCCCTCCCGCTCCAGAGGCGGACGCTCTAACCACTCGGCCACCGGGGACGGTCAAAACTGCATTGATTGTCAGTCAAATATTTAAGTATAAAATTGAAGATATGAATTGTCTCTTAGTCTCTTTTTAAATGAATTACTTATTTCGCTAATAATTCTTTATTTTCAGTGCACAAAATATTAAACGCATTAGCATATCTGAATTATACTTGGGTAGGTACTTAGTTCGTAAATACGAATATAATGAACACTTAAGAAAAAATGTAATTCATCTTCATTTTCTTTTCTATCACATAAACTTAACTTACTTCCATTTTTTGCAAATTGCCTGTCTACCAGGCAATAACGTTCTATTTTTTTTTTAAAAAATGACGTTCTCTCCATGGTGAATTTAATTTCTATAAAAAAGATACGATGACTTACTGCATCTTACATCTGCCTGCCAGTGGGTAAATTAGAAAATAGACATCATTAAAGCGATTTAATAAGATCTTAGAAACATATTTGCATTTACCGACTGTCAAAATAACCAAATATCATTAAATTCAGCTTGCTGCAAGATATTCCTATTCTTAACGACCAATTAACTATGTTTTATTTTCAGTGAATTACCTTCTATGGAAGCTACAATATATAGCAATACATTCTTACCTTTGTCCTGAATACATTTAGCCACTACTAAACAACTCTAACAAAGCGCGATATATTCAGTGATTATCTACCTTAATCTGAATTAAAAGCTAAAAAAGACTTTCTAGGCAATCGACTTGAGATGACCCGGTGTTAAGAATTGACAAAATGAACAAATCAGAAAAATTAAATATAATGTTAATTGGTATCTTTCTGCCTCGGGTAAGAATAAATACTGAATTCATTGCTCTCGATGTCTAGTTGTCGACATAAATAACCTACCACTCGGGGATATCCGGAACTCGCATAAATGGGGTTTTCCATGTAGGTACAAACATTGTGTTCATATAATTGTTAATGAAAGCATGCAGCACAACAGTAATTATATTGTAATTCTTTGTGGACCTTTGTTCATTTCTAACGGTAAATAAATCTGTTTGTACCTACATGGAACTTGGGATATCCGCTGTGTTTCTTATTCCGGAGTAGGTCTATTGAAATGGAATTGTGTCACCGAAAATAACCCCGAATGTCTCCTGGATTCGTCGACTAGAAACTGGGGATACCTCGGGGGGGGCGACATTTCGCGGAAGCTCCGCGGATGTTATTCCGTGGCTCTGGGAAGATCAAATATTGAACATTTTCGCAGCTCTCCTCCCGATGATTCCACATGGCTCGCGCCGCTCCCGAAGCTTCCCGGGACACCGGGGAAACTCTTCCCGATATCTTCTGATGCTCATCAATTTCCATCGAGAGAACATCCCCAATGCAAAAAAAAAGAAGAAAAATGTCCAGTTGGACTGACCTTTACGTAAATGTCTTTCTACCAATGACTTCTACACAAAAATATCAACATACTTCAGTCAACATACTTCAGTTCTCCTAAAAACTAAATTGTGTGTCTAAACGAGTGTTTTAGACCAACTTCTGGAGCACTTCATTCTCTTTGACCATAAAATGTTAATTAGTAATAGTTGTGAAAGTCGAATTTTTTATATAGTGGCTTTATGCCATCAATTGATAAGCTTTGTGAAAAGTGTTCCTATAAAGTATTAATCAAACATGACTTCTAGCAATTTACCTAAAATATGCATACACTCCTTAAATTACTCGTATATAATACAATATTACTGAACAAAAAATATTATTGCCTAATCGTTTCAATGCTGCCAATATCACGGTTATCAAAATTGTTAAAAACTCGATATTTTCCTGTCCGTTTATGGTATTTGCGAAATGTTCGTTAACTTATTGATTCGTATTATTATGACCTATTGAAACCCTGTAACGTAAAGCTGATTCCAGAAATCCCGCGGTATCAACCTCTCATTTCATTTTTTTTTCTACCACGCTGCCAACTGAATTACGTCTTCCGTTTTTACACTAATAATTCTATCATTCTTTGTTTCATACTGGTTTCTTAACTCCAATTTTCCCTTGAAAAAAATGAAGATTATTCCGTTTATCTTCTCAACATTTATCATAATATCATTCTTGTAATTGCTTTTTGTGTTTATCGTAATGGTTTAACACCAATTTTCCTTTCAAAATATTTGTTTTCCTCGGACATTAAAATGGTCTGTGAATATCTGTACTACATGTAGCAAACCCGTGTTCTCATTGTCAACATAAACATGCAATTCTTTTCTAGCGGTATGTTGGTATTTAACTCGATTCTAAAATCATGTCTTTGTATATCGATTTCGTCTATACGTAATATTATGATAATATAATTATTTTCAGTGTCAATTAAATCTGTATGTGTCTTAATAGCAGAGATAACAGACGTATGGTTCGAAAACTCTTTTTTTATCCTCTTGATATAGATATGTCACTTCTGTGAGTACTGACCTTAATATTGAACAGAATATTATAAGTTGTTTATACATATAAATGTTATGTATTGTAACTTGAAAAGGTCGTCCTTATGTCTTAGTCCCACTGGGCTTTTTTACCCCCGGTGGGTATGAATGAGTTTCGAGAGGCGTTAAAAGTTATAATATAAAGTATATTCAATAATGTTGTTTTATCATTCTTATATTTTCACTGATGTTTTACAGCGCTCCATGCAAATGGTTCAGAACATGTCATTGTCCAAACAACTTTTATTTTAAAGTTTTGTGAATAGCATGCAGAAATCGACAGTAAAGAGGAAGATTATCCCTGGAAACTAAAGATAAACTCCAAAATAAATCTTAAATATTAAAAATGGGGTTTGCTTGTAGTTTTCCCTACAAACCAATGAAACCATTAATAAATGTAAACCATGTAATTTAAGTATTTTCATTTTTCAAGAAAGCTTCTCTTGTAGTCTTTATTCAGAAAGACATTTGAAAAGAAAAAAAATATTTTTTTTAAGTGATATATTCTTTTAAATTTTAAAAAATTATTGTAAAATAAGTGTATAAACATTTAATAGAAAATTGCTATCAAGTATACTCGGTAAATTATACTCTGGTTTTCTTGGCCACATTTTAGTACTGGTTATTCTGTAATCATGTTCTCAGGTGAGCGATATAGGGCCATTATGGCCCTCTTGTTATAATTGACATCAATGATTATAACGAGAAGGCCAAGAATTACATCAAGTCTTGTGAACTGAAGAAAGTCTTAGATCATTTAATGCATATCATTAGTAATATTGGTTGTATGCCAAAGGTTGATATTGTTTTCAGAGCATATGAAATTGAATTATCATGTCTTGTAAAGTGGAGAAAGTCTAAAATCATTTATCAGTCCTTTTCCCCAGTGTAACCATGGGTCAGATTATCTGAACCATTCAAAATGGCAAATATGCTTATGTATGCCAAAGGTTGATATGATTTTAAGAGTATATGAAATTGATTCATCAAGTCTTGTACAGAGGAGAAAGTCCAAGATTCATGTTCAAATATTTAATAAATCTGCCTCTTCGAATTTAATGCAAATCATTTTGTCCTGGACAAAGTTCAAAATGTAAAAATGAACAAAGGGCAATAACTCCAAAATTTAGAAGGTAGGGTAACGTTCTTATGCACTGCACTTCTCCTTAATAAGATATATCTATCTACAAAGTTTCAAGTTGATACCTTTTATAGTTTTCAAGTTATGTCTCGGACAAGAAATCTGCAACGGACCAACCAACCCTAGGTTCATGATAAAGAATTAAAAGAGAAAATGTGATAAGAATTGAACAAACAAGAGGGCCATAATGGCCCTAAATCGCTCACCTGAGACAAATAGCCTTCAATGCTAAACATACGGCTTTAGAAATAAAGATGCTGAGGCGTTAATAGTGAAATCTGAGATTTTCATAAATGTTCATAGAGTGCAAACAAAGTGAAATTAGACATATTAATCAGTTCAAAAGGGGCATAACTGCTGTCCTAATGGGCAAATATCAGCAAAAAATCAAAATTTTATGGCTTTTAACATTGTCACAAATTTTGAAGATGATTGGTTAGGATATAAAAAATGCTGTGGTAGCTTTGGTCTGTTGTTCATCTCCCTCAGTTCCTGTAGATTTTAAAGGTACAGTAAATAATTTTCAACAACATCCAAATGAAGGAAATACAGAAAAAGGCTGCCTTACAAAATTATATAAAATTCTTTGCAACTGTTTCACAGATTTCACAATAAACATATAAGGCAAATTAGCCCCATCCCTTGCAGCCATGTTTTTTGACATATTTAAATAATTTCATCAACTTTAGTACTTTCATTTAAGGATCATCCCTGCCAAATTTGATCAAATACTGTGCAGCTGTTTCAGTGGAAATTTCATATAAAGATTTCACTATATACATAAAAGGCTTATACAGTGCGGCTCACATTCAAGTTGGCACATAACATGCACGTTACACGGACAGAGAACAAACGTTACACGCTGCACACATGATTTTGTTCATATACACAAAACACGGACCACACGATATGAACGATGCAAAATACAAACGCTGCCAGTTTATTTGGTCAACTTGGTTGTTTTCATGAATGGACTTCTTCTCTACCCGTCTTTAAAAAAAGAAAGCTAAAGAGAGACAAACAATCATATTAAATTATCATACTGGATGTAATGATAACTACATGTAATTGCTAGAAAACTTTATTTTTTATGTTTTAAGATACTGTGAAGATCAGAAAGAATTGATGAAATTTTTGTTTATATGATCAGGTATCAATTTATACTTATACACAGGGTACACACAGAATAAACAATGCTACATGGAGCACATGTCGAGACGTCATGTTTTTTGGCAGATCCACATAATTTCATTAACTTTGGTAGAGCTTCAGCCAGGGATCATCCCTGCCAAATTTTATAAAAATCTGAGCAGTTGTTTCAGAAGAGATGTTGTTTAAAGAAGTCACTATATATATAAATATATATCATATCGCCCCGCCCCAGGCAATATGTGCTCAGGTGAGCTAAAAAATAAACATCTGATTTTCTCACTTCAGTTACCACCAGATGTCAAGTCAAAGAAACTGGTAAATACGTTTTTATCTCTTAATTGACCAATACATTATATCTGGTTATATGACTGACCAATGATTTTTATAATTATATATTTTTATAGTTGATTTCTTTTCTCTTTTGTCTCCATATCTTCATTAAGATAGACAAAAGATTGCTGTGTAACATGATGACAAAATATCCAAGATTTTTAATTGAGTTATGGTACACATCCATTTGAAAATAAAAGGGTATTTGCCCTTTTTCATTTGAGTAATTACACAAATACCCTGCTTATCTGTTTCTCTGGGTTCATGGAGATAAGGCAAAAAATGAGGCTTTTAGATTGCTAACGAGGTTTTGCTGTGATTTGACCTCATGACCTACTTTTTACCCATAAACAACTTCAACCTTGTCCATTATCTTATTGAAACAAACATATTGAACATGTTTCATGAAGAATAGGCAAAAAAAAGTGGTTTCTAGAAGAAAACATTATTATTCAGACTCTCTTTTAATTGATCCTATTTCCTACACCTCAAATTTGTCCAAGGTTATATGGAAACAGATATTCTAAGATTGGGTCAAAGATGTGGTCATAGAGTAATAACATTTTTTTTAAGATTTGACCCCTTGACATACTTCTACCCCACATGACCCAACTTCAAACTAGAGAAAAACATTCTGACCAAGTTTCATAAAAATCTGGCCAAAAATAAGGCCTTTAAAGTGAAGCACTTTCTTTTCTTTTATTTGACCAGGTGACCTAGTTTTTGACCCCTCTGACATGATCCAATAAGAACTTGTCCAAGATATAATGGAGACAACCGTTAAAACAAAGTTGCATGAAGATTGGGCAAAAATAAATGGCCTCAAGTGTTAACAAGCCCAAGTTGTCAATGATATGTGAAACGGTTGCATTTGTCTACATAACCACTAGTTCTTGTTCTTCCCTGCAAAGATCATTTTTCTAAAATAGATATTTTATTATAACCTGATTTAATATCTTTAAAGCTTGAATTCATATGTTTTGTAGAGACCAGGCCGGATGTGCATCTTCTGCAAAAAAATTATTACTTGAGGAAAAGTTAAAAGGCATATTATGTCACATAAAACCACACACAAAGAAGTTGAAAACATCCTTAAAAAATCTCCAGAGGAACAAAAGAAATGGTTTGAAGAAAAACGGATTGAAGGTATTTTTGAATATAACACCAAATTGAACATCAGTGAAGATAAATTCATGCTGCAAAGGACACCAAAATCACCAGACAATGTTCGATTATGTATATCATGCAAAACGTTTATCTCAAACAGGACTTTCTACAGGCACAAACGTACTTGTGGCGAGAGCATACCAATGAAACCCATATATATACAACAAACAAATATGCATAGGGACTCAGAATTTGTTTCATCCATACTCAACAAATTCCGTGATAGTGACATCGGTAATTTCATCAGAGAGGACAAAACCATACAGATGATTGGTTATAAGCATTTCCTATCAAGGAAAGTTGAAAACAGTAAAAGTCATGCAGTAAAGTGAGAAGTTATGAGAGAAATGGCCAGATTGTTTTTCTGCTTCAAAGATTTATGCCAAGAAAACGTTACAGTGGAGGATATGTTATCCAGACAGAACTTTCAGCAATTGAAAGAAGCTTTCAAGGAAATGTGTAAAACCAACGAAGGAGAAAAGCATGGCTTGAAGTTGAATATAATAAGCATCTTTCAAAGGAGCTCAAATTCTTAAAGAATAAAAATCAGTGATTCAAATTTGCATCAGCAGAAATCATTGGAAAATCAAGAAACAGCAAACAAAAATTCACTGAAAAAAGCAAGATTACCAAAAAACCTACAAGAAGAAGAAGATATGATGAAACTTGGCAATTTTATAACATCAAGAATACAGCAATGCACTAGGAACTTCTCGTGCCAACAGTACACTTGGATTAGATCTCTCATAGTGGCTCGATTAACACTTTATAACGCACGAAGAGGAGAGGAGGGGTCCCGCCTCCTTGTAGAGGAATGGGAAGAAGCTATGGCCCAAGTTTGGGTTCCTCCAGCATTGACTGACGCAACTGAAGATGATGCGGAGAGATTTTGAGCTGGAAAATTCAGACTGGCATACATGTCAAGAAAAGGGAAGAAATATGTCCCTCTATTAATTCCAATTGATTTAATTGAGGGTGTGAATTTTCTCCTCTCAAATAGAAAAAAAAATCGGAATTCAAGATGACAATATTTTCTTATTTGCAACAAAAAGTTCAAATAACCATTGCTCTGGATGGCACGCTGTTTCGACAGTTTGTACTGCAGCAGGTGTGTCGGTTAATGCAACAAAAAACAGGCACAGAGCTTCTACTGTGTATGCTGCTTTGGATATGACTATATATATCTTCTATGAGCGTCTTGGACACGAAGAAATGATCAACACAGAGAATTACCAGAGCCCACCAGGACTGAAAGCAATACAAGTAATGGGGAAATTCCTTAACACTTTGGAAGGTAAATATTGATGCTACACTAAATTCTATGCAAACCACATTGTCAGTCATAAGAAATGCATCAAAATGGATGAAGAAATGCAGCCTATTTTACATCGATTAGGAAACAAGTTCTTACAACTTATACTAATCCATCTCGACTGTTCCTGGGTTGGACCAGTACTTTGCGTCTGGGAAGGTCATTAAAGATTCTTGCCCCTGACGGGGTATGAACCCTAAACCTTCGAATCCGTAATTGGATGTGTTATCTCTGGACCACGGCGCCCTCAGAACTTAAACGCTAAAATATTTTGGCCATATTTGGCCATCAACCTTACGATTTAGCCATTTTGTAAAAAAATGATATAATAATTGTCTGCAAATAATCTCCCTTATTCTTCGATATCCTGGGGAATCGTCAGAGATATGTAGTTCATACAGCCAGACACAGTAATAAACACTTTTCAGCACAGAGGTTGTGATTCAAAAATGCTTTTTTTTTTCTTTTTTTTTTTAAGATGCAGCAAAAGTATGTTACTGTATTTAAATTGTCAATAGTGACTATTGTTTTCAAATCAAATTGATTGATATTTAACAGATCCAAAAATCAACTATTTACTGTTTCTTTTTCAAAACAATTGTGAATACGAATCAAATCATTGCAGGCATTTTTTTTTTTTTTTTGGTATTTTAGTTTTCTCAGATTCCAAAATGAAAATATGGACCATAAACTTTGCAAACTATTAATTGGTCATATTAATAAGCCTTTGCATACAACTATTCACCTTCAACCCTTTCCCTCATACAAAAGGCCGAAAAAAAATCATATGCAAACATCATAAAACCAGATCAGCCTGCAAGTTACTTGCAGGCTGATCAGATTTTATGCTGTTCGCTGCCCCTCAGTGATCTGGAAATGAGGATATTACATTTGAATATAGTAAGGTTCAGGGCTCCCGTTAACACACAAATGTACGTGAATCACGTACAGAATGCTGAAAAAACGTTCAATATATCAGAATGCAAGTCTTCTCTAAATGACCGGAACGTACTCAAAATGACTACAGTTTTATTTTTCTTTCCTTCATTATTTTATATTTACACGAATTTGAATACCTACGTGTACGTCGTAACCTTGTGTTTTATGGCATGAAAATCGATAAATGATGATTCGGAAATTCCTCGCTCTAAAAATAGCACAATAAGGGGAAGTAACTCTTGAGGATACGTACGATAAGGTTCGAGTGTTTTGAAATTGATTACAAATGTCGGGGGAAAAACAGTCTACGCTGACCATAACTTCCCTAGCACCGCAGCCGATCCGATAATGTTCAGCAACAAGCTGACAGTCCAGCGATGTAAATATCATTAAAAAGAGGCCAAAAATAAAACATTCCAAAAACATTGGTAGACATTATTTCCTTAACTTCGTTTCTACAATAATGATAAAACCATGACATGTAAGGATGCGGCACAAACGTCTTGCAATACGAAAAACAATTACGTTTGTGACTGGTTAAAAAAACTATTAAAAATATCGCCACTCTCCAGTAAATCTGTCAAGTAAATGGTAATGCTTTTAATTTTTGTTTAAAAGTAAGAAAACATGATTTTAATATTCTTTAGACTAGATACTAGAGCCTTGAACATAAAATATAATCTGACATGTTGCATCTTTGAAATTGTCATGAGTTTTCGCGAATTTTACTTGCAATTTAAAATTTCATAGAAATTAGAATCAGAGCACATCACAACTCTTTATCAGATTTTGAAATAAAAACCAACATTTTTATCAACTCTCTCCTTTGAATATGTACTTCAAGAAAGGAATTTTCTTATGAAAAGATGCTTGTTAACAAAGTTTGAAATCGTAGGGTATAATTAAACATCATTCATTTTTTTCTTCTTTTTTTTTAGCTCACCTGAGCATGTGTGCTCAGGATGAGATATTAGGATCAATGAATGTCCGTCATCCATAATTAGTTTGTTTGCACTCTAGCCTCTTTATTTCTTGAGCAATCATCTTCAAACTTTATGACAATGTTTATTACCATAAAATCTCGGCTAAGTTCGATTATGGCTGAAATTGGTCTATTAGGTCAGGAGTTACGCCCCTTTTAATATTGAAAAAAAAGCCTGATTTCACTTTGCACTCTAGCATCTTCAATTTTTACGCTATTGCCTTCAAACTTTATGGCAATGTCAATAACAATAAAATCTTGGATGAGTCGATTATGGCTGAAATTGAACCATAAGGCCAGGAGTTATGCCCCTTTTAATATTGAAAAAAGCCAGATTGCACTTTGTTTACACTCTTGTATCTTGACAATGTTAATAACCATAAACTCTCACCTAAGTTTCATTATGACTGATATCGGACCATTTGGTCAGGAGTTACAACCCTTTTATATTGAAAAAAAGCCAGATTGCACTTTGTTTGCACTCTAGCATCTTCATTTTTATAGCAATTGCCTTCAAACTTCATGACAATGCTTATAACCATAAAAACTCGGCTTATTGGACCATTATGTCAGGGGTTATGCCCCTTTCAATGCTAAAAAAGGTCATATTTCACATTGTTTGCCTTCTAGCATTTTTATTTCTTAACCAACCATCTCTAAATAATAAATATCACAGTTCTTACTATTATTCTTGAAAGCAAATGGTGTTTATATCATAGACAAAGCATAATTGTGATGCATCAATGCATCGTACACCTCTAGTAGACAAGTTTTCTTATATTTTTATAGATTCTTTGTATCTTTGGACAGAAAAACAACAAACCAAAAAAGAATAAAAAATAAAATTTAAAAAAAAACAGGCCTGGATCCATTTGGCTTGGGGAGGGGGTCATTTATAGGTTATCATTTTGATAAAGCTACCCTTATATCATTTACATATTTCTTTTACATAATTTCAAACATAATCTCACTACTAGCTATATTAATATTTGTTAATGATTTATTAATAATTTAAAGTTGCAACTGGGAAGATGTTTCTTCAGATATTTGACTGACATTTTTAAGCACAATAATTTATTCATAATAAATGTCTGAATGCATAATGATAAGTATGTTGGGAGATTTATCAGTTATTTACTATGCTCTTGATTCAGCCTTATACTTTATTTTGAAATTATTCAAATGATTGCTTGCTGCCTTGAAGATCAAAAGCCCTTTATTGAATGGTGATAAAGCCTCCCACTAAAACAAATACATGTAATGGAAACCAAATATGGCTCTGGGACCTCTGTGGCCGAGAGGGTAAGTCGCTGGCTTTAATACTCAGCCCCTCACCGCTGTGGGTTCGAATCCCAGCAGGGTCATTCGGATTTTCATGTAAGGAAGCTTTTCAGCTGGCTTGCAGAAGGTCGGGGGTTTACCTGGGTGCTTCTGTGCAATCGGGGTTTCCTGCACATGTAATTAGCTGGACGTCGCTATATGACTGGAATAATGTCGCAGTGATTGAAACCCCAAAACACACATACCCAAATATGGCTGATGCTTTTCTTCAACATATTGATATGAACAAAATAAATGACTTTTCAGACCATATCATGTAACCCTAGTTTCTTAACCACCATTGAATAAGTAACCAATTTTCAGAAATTTTTAACTGCAGCAGCCTACTGTACTTTCCCCAAAACCAGTATGAATAACCAGACTTACCAAAATACAAAGATTAATCCCTGATTCAGTTTGAAGTGTTACAGTGCCAGGAAAAAATAACGTAATGCCAGAAAAAAAAAATCCTGAAAATTTAGTCCTGAAAATTAAACCAGGTTAGATCCCTAAATAAAGGTAGCTCCTCCACCCAAATGTATCCAGGCCTGTTTTTTGTTGTGGTTTTTTTTTTATTGTTTTTTATTTATTTTTATTTTTTATGGATATTATGCTTGCAAAATGAAACCAAAGGTTTTTTGGAATTTTTAAACAGTTTAAAACCTAAGAAAATAAATGAAACCTCTTCCTCTTTACAAAAATTTTGAACATTTTTTAAAAATGAATGACAGTTAACTTGAATACAATTAAAAATAACATTTCTTGTTGAATTAATAATAGAAGGGGAAAATGTTTCCTAAACCCCCAATGATTGAAAAAGAGATCTATAATTGTATAAAAAAAATGGCGATCATAAAATTTTATGGCCTTTTATTAATACTAAGCGGCATTGGCAAATTATTTACCTTGATCAACTACAGCAAAATAAAGACTTAAAATGGGCATATTTCAATTTCTTATTAGTCTATCCAGATAAACCTGATTACATTTTATTCCTTTGCGATTTTGTTTCGATTTACTTATATTTTTGTTGATCTAATATGACTTTGTTTCATGGGACATAACTCTTGGAAAAACCAGTCAAATAGAAAATCAACATCAGTTTTGCCCTCAGTTTCATTTCGATGGAGCGACATGAAAGCCAAAATAATGAAGGATTTTCAATGTTGGATAGAGAAAGACAGAGGAAAACAATTACCAAGTAAATATTTTTCTCTTTTTTTCTTCACTCCTATTTGTAGTTTCCCTCAGTAAATTTACTTCAGACAGTTAACTATCATCAAGATTTATATAAAAAGATAAAGCACTAACAAAATGTGTCTTTTTAATGCCCCCAAAAATGAGTATGAACATATCTGAGTAGCGATTGATTTATTTGTCTGTTCAACTTTGTGTCAGTTTGTTACTCATGTATATGCATGATTGGATTTTGAGTGGTTAGGTATTGGGGGGGGGGGGGGGTAACCATTGATATGAAGTCATTTGGGATATATTCTTATGATAGCATAAAATTGATTGGAAAGAAAATTTCTTGATTAATTACTAACAGAATGATGGGAGCATACGTGTCCTTAGGGCACATTTTGTTCATCATTTGAATACACACATAACATGGGGTGAACACACACAAAACCACATGGATTAAAGACTTCCTACATAACAGGTCACAACAGGTCTTGATAGAAAACATGGTCTCTGATAGGCTCCCTGTGCTTTCTGGTGTCCCACAGGGCTGGGTCGTAGGCCCAAGACTGTTCTTAGCCTACATAAATGACTTACCAGGAAGTGTCAGGAGCCGTGTGCGTCTGTTTGCAGTTGACACAGTAGTTTACCTCACAATAAATTCACATGCATCTGCACGAAGTCTTCAGGAAGACTTACACAATCTAGAACTATGGGAAAAGAATGGTCAATAGAATTTAACCCTGACAAGGAAGGAAGTTCTCGGAATACACAGAAAAAGAAACCGGTTGTCTTCCTATACACACTTCATGGCACCACCCGAAAAAACACAGAAAACTCAAAAATATCTTGGGGTCACTATCAGTAGTAACCTCAATTGGTCATGTCACATAAACACTATCACAAACAAAGACAAAAACAGTCTGAGATTCATCAGACGAAATGTCAAAACACAAAACAAAAAACATAAAGAGGCTGCATACAGAACATATGTACGCCCCCAGGTCAAATATTGTTAAACCATATGGCACCCATGACAGGAACACCTCACACACAGAATAAAAATGGTTCAAAGGTCAGCAGTAAGGTATGTTCAAAATGACTACCACTACAAAAGCAATGTCACAAACATGCTCAGAGAGTTAAAGTGGTCTACTCTCAAGCAACGCAGAAATCAAGCCAGTCTCATAATGCTCTACAAAATACATATCAAACATTTTTTCCTTGGGCTTTACGACTTTGGAACAAACTACCGACTGAGATTGGGGATGCTCCAACTGTCCCAGCACTTGCAAGTGGCCTGAACAAGTTTTATGACTTTTAAACTGATATTTTATAATATTTTTTTTTATGATTTCATACCGATTAGAATTAAAATGTCATGAAATTTTATTAAATCTTAAATTGTCAATGTTCATGACTTGCGCTTGCCTTATGTAGTCAGTGCTGACTTTTGGCAGTATAAAGTTGAAGTTGATTTGTACATGTGAACACATATTGTTAAGCTACTTACCTTCCATTGATATTTAGATTTTATTTGCATCTGATAATCATGCTGAAAATAACCTATAAAGATAAGTATGAAAAACTTAAAAGTACAAACATCATTTATACATTCATGATGACTGTTGCCATAGAAAAAATAACACTGCAGAAAAAACAGTCATTGTAACATTGCATTGCCTAATTATTTGAAAGTGCTTTTCAGAAACTTTCCGGGTCACCTTTTTGTGATTGGAAAACATAACAATGAAATATAGAAGCAAACGTTAATTTGATTTGACTAAGAATAGCATTTGTTTGGTAGATTGTGGTATATCGAGCACAAAAATGAAGAATTGAACGAAATGCCTTTTCAACATGGCACAGATGATATCACCATAGAACTACTTTCTAATTTCAGGTAAGACAGACTTGAAGAAGTATATGGAGAGTAATGCTATTGGATGTACATTGCTACAACTCAGAACTAAGATTATGAATGAGCAAAACAAAAGAAGAAACATAATTTCGAAGAAAATTGCAATGCTTAATTGCTGAATACAAAACCATTTGTCATTTTATGCTTACTTATGGTGGCATATTTCTTCCAGCCACTTATCCACTTAGCTATGTAGAAACTGTCACATATGATGTTTGTATCTAGAAAGTAGCAAATTTTCAAGATATCCACTTAAAGATATCTTAAAAGGATTTGGTGTCTGTAAGTGCCCACTACTGCCAGTCAAATATTCAGTTAGGATAACTGGATTTCATGCATTTTCCAGATAAGATACTTGCTATCCACATAATTTGATAGAAAAAGGTGAGCCTCTTTCTGCTTGAATTATAAGAAAATGTTCAACATAGCTAAGTGGATAAGTAGTCTCCACAGAGAAAAATGAAAACAAAAGCCATCACAGATCACAGGAGTGATCTATATGAGGGCCCCTATCAAATTATTTTGGTTAAAATAGTAGGTCACAGGAGCTAATCTATTTTTCAAATGTAAGTGGCAGAGAATCTACCACTGTAAATAAACAAGACTTAAGTCTTAGAGCTTAGATATTTTGTGGATTGCACGGTTAATCAAATCATTGCTCTATGGTTTGACCTTGCTCCAAGGTCACTTGATTTTTGTAGACGTAAATGGGAAAACAAGAATGTCAACTGAATAGCAGGTGTCTGGAATATAGGTCAAGAACACAGCACTATGTTGACTTTTGAATTGTTTTATATTATTAGTTATATTTTGAAAATGAAAAACTTGTCAAAGACATGTCAAGGTAATGGCCGACAGGTCTCAACATTTGTGTTAAAAGTGTTAAAAACAAGAACATGACCCAGCTGTTGTGCTTTGAAATTACTTGTCACAAATGATTCCAATGTAATGGAAAAAAATACTTGCTTGTTTCTAGGTTGAGGTAAGAGCAATAAATTGAGTAAAGAATTATGTAGACAGTCCTTTTTGAGCTGTATTATGTTTGTGTGTGTGTGGCTATGTTTTAAAATAACTTTGCACAATTGGTATCTATGTCACTACAGTGTGTTGCAATAAAAAAAAATCCAGATACACTGGCTGGGAACAAGTGACATAGCGCGCACCTGCTAGAACGTGGCGAACAGGTAAACAAACGATGTTTTCCGTTATTTTCTCTATTAATCAGTACTATTTTTTAAAAAAGAAGTAGCCTATAAAATAACAACCTATCTGTGGTTTCTATAAATGTATAGAATGCACACATTTACTTTGTATTTCGTCCAATATCGCTGATAAAAAAATCGAAAGCAGTTTTTGAAATTTCATGCGTACTGCATCCCCGATTCAATTTTTTGATCAGCGATATAGGACGTAATACAGAGTAAATGTATGCATTCTATACATTTTGAGAAACCACAGATAGGTGGTTATTTTATAGGCTACTTCTTTTTTATAAATCGTACTGATTAAAAGAGAAAATAACGAAAAACATGGTTTGTTTACCTGTTCGCCGCGTTCCAGCAGGTGCACGCTAGGTCACGTGTTCCCAAACAGTGAGATAGCAAGCTGGAAGGTCAAGGTCACATTGTCATAGTACTCAATTAATATTTAACATAATTATGTACGCCTTCTGGTAAATGATAAATCTTTTACATTATTAACCAGGTTTTCAATTAAGTTGAAACCTGGTTATTAGAATGCTGCATGTCTTCGGGTGGGCTGACAGGCCGGCGTCAAACTTTCTTTCTGCTCGAAATCTTCAGTTAGAAAAAAAGGTATAGCTACCATACTTGATACCTTATGGGAAGAGGAAGGTTGAAGGTCACAGTTACTAAAAAATAGCTTTTTTCCTGTTCAATATCTTGAGTGAGGATGAAGGTATAGCAATACCTTATGGGAAGAGAAAGGTTTGGATTGTTTTTTTGGTCAAATGGAACAAGGTCAAGGTCACAGTTACTTAAAATGGATTTTTCTGTTTCCACTCAATATTTTGAGTAAGAATAAAGGTAAAACAACCAACTTTGGTTGGTAGATACCTTATAGAAAGAGGAAGTTTGAGATTGCTTTTCAGGTCAAGCAGATCAAGGTCACTGTTTCTAAAAATGGATTTTTAAATGATGTTTGATATCTTGAGTTAGAATTATGGTTTAACAAACTATATTTGAAAAGTAAATACCTAATGAAAAGAGGGATGCTGTGATTGTTTCAGGTCAATTAGGTTAAGGTGAAGGTCACTGTTACTTAAATCAGATGTTTGCATTTCAGTTTGATATCTTAAATTAATCTTCTGAAAAGAATAGTATAATGAATAGGATAAAAAAAAATCTAAGTTGTTTTGTTTTTTTTGTTATAATATGCATCTGATTAGATACAATTAGCATGTCAGATCGGTAGAACTATGAAATTAATGTTCATCTATGTATTATAGTTTGTAAAAAAATCAAACGGCCATAATTAAAAAAAAAAGATGAAAAATAGTCACAGTATGTATTACATCACTTGATGTCATAGCTTTTTTGAAAACTCGGTTTTTCGTCACATTGCGATGTCTTGTTCTCTATAGTAAGTCATGGAATTTTCAATTATTCTTATTTGTAAAATGCGTAATAAACTATGCAGCAGTGTGCTTTGATTTTGAAACAAAAAAATAAACTGCGAATTGCGATGTCTTGTTATTATCAAAATGTACATTGATTTTGTTAGGACAAGTCACAGAAATTGAAGAAGCATAGTGAGTGTGTAGGGGGGAGGGGGGGTATCTGTTACTCTTTTAGTTTATATCGGAGGTACGTAGTTTTATTAAAGGCACAGCATATTTTATCTATTCCCTGCCTATTTTTATGAATAGGCTGCAACCATAGTCGACAACTGCCTTAAAAAATATTTCTGTAACTAATGGGTAGACAATCAAATTCCATTTTGATTACCCCTCAGTCATTTACCAGTATCTAGCAAATCTTAAATAAGTTTGGGACAAGTTCACTTAATTACTCTTAATGGCAGGTAGCAAATTTGTATTCTTATTAAACAAATGAACAGGAAAATAATTCCATATGGCACAAATAATCACTGACTCTCAAACATGATTGCTGAAGATTATATATATTTTGTTCCATATAAGAAATATAACTCTTTTCCTTTTGAACAAGTAATTAAAATAGACCTGCTAGATTGTTTAAATTATCATTATCAGTTCTAAATTTAAATTTGGAAAATCCTGTTGATAACTAGGTATATATTTTTAGCTCACCTAAGCACCTGTGATCAGGATATGCTTTTAGTAATAGAACAAATAATCAGTTGCAATCGTTTGATAGATTCAGGAAACATATTATTAATTATTACCAAATTGAAAGATATAATGCATTAGAAAATCAACATTTTAAAATATGAAAAGATTTTCATTGAATTTTATTATTTTTTCGTCTTAATAAATAAGACATGAGGTATATTTATAGAAATTTAAATTCTTGTTTACCCTTTGTATACCCACTGAGTGTCTAGCCGCCAAGCATAGAAGCCTATTCACATATGAGAAAATGAGTAATCCCTAAGTATTAAAAAGTCTGGAAGGAAAACTTTTTTTTTCTGCACTTTGTTCTTTCTTTCTTTTCTTAATTTTCTTTTCTTTAATTTTCAACATTATTTTTGTATATGTGTTGGTGTAAATTACTTCTTTTCAAATGTAGTGGTAAATATTGTAACAGAGAAAATGTCAGGATAGAAGTAAACAGATTATAAGATTATACAGGAAAGGTAAATAATTCAATGTTAATTTCCCTAAAACTCTAGAGTTTTTATCACACAGATAATTTAAGTCTGGAGTTATATGGTGTTTCTTATATATGTATAGTAGTTTTTTTTTTATAAATCCATATTTTTTTTTTATAAAATCTAATCCTTGCCTCATTTTGACCTACACATGTAACTTTGAGCCAGATCAGCCTGCGTGTGAGCTTGAGGGTTGATTTGGGTTGTAATCTGTCATTACTTTGTGGTTGATTCTGTTTTCATTTATACTGAGAAGGGTAAAGTGAATATGTGAGGATTCAAATGAGGTAAGAGTACAGAATTAACCATTTTATTAACTGTATTTATAAAAATGTAAATGTATACTGAATATAGAGGATGATGAAAGGGAGAAACATGAAAGAAATATATTTAGTAATCAGTATTAATACTGTCTAAAAGGAGAAGTTGTATTTATGTAGTTGTAGCTAGCATTAAGTTTTGTACTGGCACTGAAGGCTACTTATCTCAGGTGAACGATTTAGGGCCATTATGTCCCTCTTGTTTGTTTCAAGAGAAAGGGAATAGATGTTAAAGCCATAACTAAATTTTATCACCGCCGTTTCTGTGTACTAAATGATTTATAGAATTTAAATAACTAATAGATTTTAATAAATCATTTCTCTCATTGATTATTTGTTTGCTTGTTGTTTTTTTCTAGCCATACATGTAGCTACTGTATAAGGGTTTGTTTTGTTTCCTTTTTTAATAGGAAACCATATTTTTGAGAAAAAAAAGTAAACTTTTAGCTACCTTGCTTGGCACTCAGCATATAAGGTTAGTTGCAGGAATATAGTATTGTGACATGGTGTGTCTGAAGCCTGATGCTGTTACATGTGACAGCATTATATTATTGTCTCCAAATGACTGGAAAACTGTCAGTCGGACACTAAAACAAATTAAATTCTATGCCCTGCCAACTATGTTGAATGATGAACAGATTTTCATTCTGAATTTATCCATCCATCACATCTAAGGTTTACTATTGTGTTTTATTGTATCATGTTTACATAATTTAGCCTTTGCAAAAGAATATGAAAATGGCTTAATATTTTCATGAGGGTTACATGTATAGTCAAAATGTACCCAAACCGAAACGTACCCACATTCGAGAGCCAAAGAGTAAACTCCCTGACGCAGTTGTCAGATTGCATTTATACCGTAACGATGCACGTTACATTACTCACCCTCCGAGAAGTTTCGTCCAAAAACATGGCCTGGGGAAACCCGTGGGTAAGGCAACTCCGGTTTTTGTTGACAATATCCCACCGCTGCCCCCAAATGTAGCGAATATGGCCCGGCCCGGTTTAGAACCCGATCCGCAGGCGTGACACCGCAATGCTCTAACCACTGAGCGAAAGAGTCGATTCCGTGACGCATTTGTCAGAGATTGCATTTATACCGTAACGATGCACGTTACATAACCAAATCAAAACAAAAGATTCACACTAACTAAAAAAGTGTGAAATTATTGTATGTCAACAGCCTATTCACTAAAATATAATTTATACTTTAGTACTTTTTGACTTAAGCTTGGATATGTTTTGACTCTGCTTTGAGTACGTTTTGACCTCAGTTCGGTACGTTTTGACTCTATTTGGGTACGTTTTGACCTGGGTACGTTTTGGTAGTGGGTGCATTTTGACCGGCCCCCTTTTCATGAAACTTAATACGAATGTACACGAAGATATTAACTTTAAAAATAAATGTTTGGTTTTTTCAAAGGTTTGCGAGTGAAACATTACTGAACCACATGTGATAAATTTGAACTTTGGTTACCAAGGTAACTTACAGATTTTGACCCTAGGGTCATGACTTGAATAAACTTGTTAGAGGACCATTAGGTGATGCTACATACCAAATATCAAAGCTCTGTGCCTTTTGGTTTCAGAGAAAAGGATTTTTAAAGACTGTGATTTTGGTGTCCCGCTAATCCGCCAGGCGAGAATTCAACATTTCGCATTTCGGGGCGAAATCTCGCCCTGCGGCACGAAATCTCGCCCTGCGGCACGAAATAATCAATATTCCGTCTTTTCGACTTTTCGTGCGTCGCCCCACCATTCCACTGCCGAGAATACAACATTTCGCATTTTGGGGCGAAATTTCGTCTTTTCGACTTTACGAGCGGCGCCCCGCCAACCTGCCAGGCGAGATTGGTATATATTCTCTCTCACCCCCACCCCCCCCCCCCCCCCCCTCTCTCTCTCTCGTTAAGCCATTATTTGATTCAATATAAATGAAATGTGTTATTGATGTGTTTAATATAAAATTATAAAAAAAATCTAAAATAAATATTTTCATATATACAAATTCGTGTATTAAGCTGTATGTATTGACAGCACATAATTCATATTTTAGTATGCATGTAAATGGTTTTTTTAAACTGTCGCCTCGTAATGTTGACACATGGGTCTAATGACCGTGGCCGAGAGGGTAAAGTCGCTGACTTTAACACTCACTCAGTCCCTCAGCGCGTGAGTTTGAATCCTGTCAGGGTCATTCAGATCTTCATGTGAGGAAGCTTTCTAGCTGGCTTGCGGAAGGTCGGTGGTTTACCCGGGTGCCTCTGTGCATTCGGGGTTTCCTCCACCTGTAATAGTTTAAACATATTTTATTGCCATACATACATACATACAAAGAAGAAACCAAAAAGAAGAATGCAAATAGGTCAAGCCACAAGTTCAAAAACTTAATTACGGCTCTCCCCCAAGCTTTCTAGCTGGCTTGCGGAAGGTCGGTGGTTTACCCGGGTGCCTCTGTGCATTCGGGGTTTCCTCCACCTGTAATTAGCTGGACGTCGCTAAATGACTGAAATACTGTCGCAAAGACGGTACCCCCCCCCCCCCCCCCCCACACACACACACACACTCTAATGACCTTCTGGTTTATTAAAATAAAAATCTTGAATCTTGAATATTGAATCATGTTAGCGAAACAAATCAAAGAAATGTTTTCTCTTTTAAATGGAAATGGTTATGGTGATAGTATCTTTCATAAAACAGTTCAAATTACTCTATCTTGTGTCAGAGCTATGTATAAACGTACCATTGCCTGACTGTGGAATTTGACGAATAAGTACTCGGCTAGTAGAATTAAGTGCGTTTTTCAGAAATATAGAAAACAAAGCCATTGTGAAACGAAATGGTTAGCACATTATTGAATAAAGGGGAATCTCTGTAAAATTTATTTGTTAGTTGTTTTTATGTTTTTGATTTTTTTAGTTTATACTGATTGCATACGTTGCACATATTGCATGTTGCATTTTCATGTAGATGTCTTATGAGACGATGTTTGTATCATGTCGACTCCAACCTTACTTCACACGCAGATGTGAATATCAAACATGTTTTCTGATTCTCTTCTCTTCATTTTAAAATCTCCCCCCCCCCCCTTTCCCTCTCTCTTGCACACTTTTTTTGATAAATAATATGTGAACAGATTTGCTTATTAACAAATTAGACCGCTTGGAAAACCCTGTATGCTTTATTTGATATGTAGGTATGGAAATAAACAAAAACTTTACATATATTTATGCCTTGACGGTTCATAGAAAGTGATTTCACACAAATGATACTTTGTTGAATTGAATATTTCAGTGACAGAGTTGTCCTAAAAGTCGAGATAAATAGAAATCACCAAATATTTCTAAATCTTTTTACCGTACTCAGGTTTTGTTCAGATCAACTCAACCGCTACAATCACTTCTTGATTAGTTGATTATACCGCGATACGATTTCTTTTTGGCTGCTACTCTAACAATGCATTATAAAAGGGATCAAACTTGATTGTGCATTAGTTGCTTTTAATACTGAAAATATTTAATAAACATATATTTGCATACCAACTGTTGATTTGATATTATACACATATGCGTCTGCGAAATGATGGTAGGGTATAATGTATATATACAATGCGTCTACCAAATGATGGTTGAGTATAATATATATGCGACTGCCAATTGATTGCTTGGTAAAATTTGAATGCGTCTGCCGAATGTTGGTTTGGTAAAATGTCTTCTTAGAAAGCTTTTAAACTTTCACTCCTAGCAGTATTTCCTTACAGACTGTGAAAAAAAAAACATTGAAAAAAATAACGCAAAATAAAAAGGTCGATATATGTCTGCCTATTACCTATTCTAGATTGAAGTCTGCCTAATGCTGAAAGCAGATATATATGTGTGTGTGTCTGCCAAATGATGG
>CM037789.1:59270380-59320380 GCA_021229015.1 Solen grandis | reverse complement strand
TACACATTCTTTATACTTATTCATGATTTTACTGAGAAGTACTTAACATAGAAACACAAAACACTGTTCATGTGAGAGTGAACATTATACAGTAAGTCATATGTATTTGTTAAATAATCACGGTGCATAACCATATCGGCGGTCTCTCTGCAGAAATCGCTTATACCGGCAGGCTCTCTGCATTCGCACCGGTCATTCTCTGCTATAAACACAAACTCACGATGGACAGAGGGAAAAAGAAAGATATCAATGGTCATTTTTAACAGGTGAGTTACTAAATATTAAGTAGTGCACGGAATATTAGAGTATATTTATCATGTATATGCGTGTGAACTATTCAGTTATCAGCGACTGCGCTCTGAAACTCTGACAAACAGTTTAGTGATGTACCATCATGGAACACAACCTCGGTACTTTCTACAGGCTTTAGCAAGTTATTGCTTTGATCACGTCCACAAAATGAACAATGTACATATACTTTTGGGTACATTTTTCAAGAGGATACCGATAAATTTGGCGATATTTATGTAAATTTCTTGATACAATTATACATGTAGTTTGACAAAGAATGTCGTGATATAAAACTCTATAACACAAAAAATAAAGAAACTTTCAGTTCAGTCCTGCTAACACTGATCTTTAAACGTATTTAAAAGACAAGAAAGAATTTAAACAAATTTGCAAGAAAGAAAGAATACGATATCAGGTAATAAGTAGAATTGAGAGCTCAGTAAATAATTCTAAAGTATTCTGTGGGCAGGTAAATAAATAGAAATGTAAGCAACATACAGAAACAAACATTACTCTTGATCAGTGGTTTGAACATTTTTGAGTTCTATTTAGTGATAAATTTACAAATGATGATGATGATGATGATGATGTGATGATCGGTATCGTCATGACGATGGTCATGTGAACACGATGAAGATGATAATTCTGGAAAATTCTGATGGCGAACAAATTTTATTGATGGTGATTATAATGATCTAGATGATGATGGAGATGATGATAATGATGACGAGGAAGATCCAAATTTTTATTAAAGGTGATGACCAATATTGTCGTGACCGAGGGGATTATATTGTTCTGATGGTGACGATTTTCATGATGATAAAAATCTTAATGAAATTGAAGATTTAGCCTTCAATTCGTCAATTACAGACGAAGAAATTTTTTCAACTGCAAAAGCATCGTCTGGTATTCTTATGACCCAACATTTTGTGTATGGAATTAACATTGTATTACCATATATTAGAAGTTTTTAACTGTTTTTTTTTAGCAAAAGAGAATTTCCATCTTATTGGGCGAAATCAATTATTATGCCATTCATAAGAAAGGAAGTAAACACTGTCCTGGAAAATACAGAGGAATATCATTACTTGATGTTCTTAGTAAAACTCATATATCAGTTATAATAAAAAAGAGTTACATTTTTTTGCGAATACATATAGCAAGATCCATGAGTATCAAGCTGGTTTTAGACATGGGTATTCAACTATTGATAATCCAAGGCAGTGCTTGTTTTTTTTTGTTGTTGTTGTTGTTGTTTCTGACACACTGTTTTTTATTGATTTTTTTCCTCAAATTCGCATAAAATCACTAAAATGTGACCTTTTTGTTTTGGCACTTTACATTTGGCTTTTTATCATGTTTTATTACATGAATCTCAAAACTTGGGTTTTCCTTTATCATTCTCTTGAAATTTAATTTTAATTTAGAGAAAAAGAAGAGGGTCATGTGCCATGATGGCCTTGATCGCTCACCTAATTACTGAACATGCCTTACCCATGATCGAACTGGCTAATGATGTGGCTAGGATTATACTAAGATTTGACCTAGTGACATATTTTTAACCATGCCATACCCATGATTGACCGAGTTATCATCAATAAAAAAAATTCTAACAAGTTTGACAAAGATTTGGCTAAAATGTGATCCCCTGTAATGTAAATAAGATTTTACTAAGATTTGACCTAGACTGTTTTTCCCCCCCCCCGGTTAATTGGCCAAAAATTATCAATTGATCATGTTTAAGAAATATTCGGCTAACAATGTGGCCAATAGAGTGTAAACAGTTTTATACAAGATTTGACATTGTACCTATTTTTTTACCCGTCCCGCCCATGACTGATCTTAACTAATAAATTATCAAGACAAACATTATGAGCAGAACTGAAAAAGATGAAGCCAAAAAAGTGGCCCGTGAAGTGTAAACAAGATTTAACTAAGATTTGACCTAGATACTTAATATTTGAGCTCGCTCCACCCATGTTCGAACTCCACTTATACATTATCAAGACATACAGCCTGAGAACGTTTGGATCAAAATTGTGGTTTCTAGGGTGTAAACACTAAAATTGTAGACATTTTTCTATAATTAAAGGGCTATAACTCCTGACCTAATAAGCCAATGTCAGTCCTAATCAAACGTAGCTGAGAGATTATGACCAGAAATGCAATGGCTTCGTGTTTGTTTCAAATATTATTATACCGGTATTTAAAACATGTCCAGGTTCTCCTATAGCATAATCTTTCTTCTTGCTTTAAAAAAAATTTTCGAATGACCCCCACAACCCCCGGTATATTTTCCCCCTTCTTTGATTTTCTTTCGAAACTTGGGAATTCATTTTAAAGAATAAGTATTTTTTAAAAATTTACATTTTTTGTTTTTTTTTGGTTTATTTTAAAAACCCCCAAACCAATTTTTTTTAAGAAATAAAAATCAAAGGTTTTTTTTTCGAAATTTAAAATGTTTTAACTTTAAATATAATTTATTAAAAAAAAGCCCAAAAGTCCAATGGTTTTTTAATTTGAAAAAAAATTGTCCCCCCCGTTTTATCCTTTTGATTTTTGGGGAATGTTTTTTGGGGAACGGGGTTTCCGCCCAAAATTTTTTAAAATTAAATTTTGGGCCTGTTGGAAAAACCGCCAAGGGTTTGGGATTTTAAAATTTTTCCTTTAAAGTAATAATTTTTTTATTTGGGGTATTGCAAAAGAAGATCCAAACATTTTTTTAAATTTTTTATTTGAATTCGGAAAAAATATTTTTAAAATTCGGCCAAAAACGAATGGGGGCTTTTGTTAAAAAATTTTAGTTTGGATTTGTTTTTTTTGAGTATTTTTCTTTTGGGGTATTTTCAAATTCAAAGTTTTTTTAACAAAGTTTTTTTAACCAAATTTTTTCCCCCCCCAAAAAATATTTAATATTTGCCATAAAAATTTTTGGCGGAGGGGTTTATTTTTAAAATTACGAAATTACTTCCCTTGAAGGGTTAAATTTAAACTTTTTTTTTAATAAGCCCCCGGTTTTTGAAAAGGGGGTTTCCCCGGAACAACCCGTTAATTTTGAATTTGGTGAGTATTTTTTTTTTTTTTTAATTTTTTGTGGGGGTTTTTTTAAAAAGGAATCTAAAAATTATTGGCAAAAATTTTTTAAAAAATTTTTAAATTTTCCAGAAAAGGGTTTTTTTGGGGGTTTTACCCAATATTTTTAAAAGGTTTATTTTTATTAATTCCCCTTTTCTTAAAAAAAAAATTTTTTAAAAAAATTGGGTTGGCTAAAAGTTGGATTTGGAAAATCCATTTTTAAAGAGTTTAAAAAGAAAACGGAAAAAGCATAAAATAATAAAAAATTTTTTTAAGCAAGTTTTGTTTAATCTTAAAAAAAATTTTTTTTTGTGTGGAAAAATTTTTTTTTGAATTTTTTTTTTGGGATTTTTAATTTTTGTTTTTTTTAAAATGTCAAAAAATTTTTGGGGGGGTTTTTGTTTTTTTATTTTTAAGGTTAAAGGGTAAGACTTATTTTGGAAAAAATTTATTTTTGAAATTTTTTTTAAGTTTTAAGAAAAATGGGGGGAAATTTAATTAAAAGCAAAAATTAAAAACCCAGGGGGGAAAGCAATTAAGGGGTTTTTTGGAAAAAAAATTTTTCCCCATCAAAATTATTAAAAAAACGATTGGGGAATTGAAAAGATTGGATATTTTTAAAAAAGGAAATTAAAAATTTAATTTTGCAACCCCTTCTTTTTTGCCATATTTTAATAAAATTTAAAATTTTTCTTTTTCAAACTTGAATTGTTTTTTTTTTTTTTAAATTTTTAAATTTAAAAAATTTTAACGGGTAAAAATTTTAAAATTTTTTTCATTTTTTGGGTACAGAAAAATTTTTTTTAACAAACCCTCCCAAAAACAATTTTTTCCCCGGTGCTTTTTGTTGCCAAATTTTGTCTTCAGGATAAAAAATTTTTGAAAATGTTAAGATTCTAAACCCCGGGGTCCCGGGAAGTTAAATTGGTTCACGTTTTTTTAATATATTCCCGTATAATTTTGCAAAATTTTTTCTTTTATATTTTTTATATAGTAAAATTTATATCTTTTTTAATGTAAAAACCATATGAAACAACCTTCTTTTGGAAATTGATTTTGTTAAATATGGAATGTTCGTTTGGGCTGGGTTTTTTTTTTAATTTTTTTACTTTTTAAATTTTTAATAATGAAATACAAAATTTTATATTTAATTTATTTTTATTAAAATGCCCAAAATTTCCGAAGCCATTAAAAACGAAAAATAAGGGAACAAAAATGTTTGTTGATTCTTAATTCATAAATTTAATTTAAAAATTATGGTTTTCACAGTATTTTGGATATAAAAAATTTAAATTTCTTTTTACATTCTTTCTCTTTTTTTTTCAGTTTATCTTAAAGCCGTTTTTTTATTTCCCCCAAAATTTTGAATGACCCAAAAAACGTATTAATTCTGTTAAATTTTCACCCCCGGGAAAGAAATTTTTTTAAGGAATATTTTTATTAAAAATTTAAAAAAATTTGGGTGTCTTTAATTTCCAAAAACACGTTTTTTTAAACTTACAATTTTTTTTTAAAATTGGGGGTTTTTCTACCCCCTTTACTAAATATCAAAACAAACATAAAAAGGGAATTTTTTTTAACCCTTCCATATATCCCTTTTTTTTGAAGTTTTTTAAAAACCCCCCCACTCTTTATATTGCTTTAAAACGAAATTTTTTTTTCAACTTTATTAAAAACATATTGGTTATTAACAAAAAATTTTCAAAAACTTTGATTTTTTTTATTCGAAATTTTAAAAAACTTTTTTCCCTTTTTGCCAAACCATAATTTTGGAAAATTACCCTTTTTGCCTTTGTGGTTTTTTTTTTCCTTTTTTACAAAAAGATAGATTTTAAAAAAATAATAATCGATATTCTTGGAGGTTCACTTTTTTCCGCATACCCCTCAAAGGGAAAGGTTTCCCGACCCGGCCAGTACCGGTTTTGACAGGGGGGGAACAGGAAAAAAAACCCGAATTGTGTATTTTGATAAATGTTTTTAACATTTTGGTGTTTTATTTAAAAACCAAACGGGGAAAAAAATTTTTTTTTCACTTTAAATTTTTCTTTTCAACACATTTTTTATTTAAGAAGTTTTTTATTGGTTTTTTTTTTAATCTTTTGGGTATTTTTTTAGGAATTACAGGGGTTAAAGCAAAATTGGCTTTGATTAAAAAAAAAAAACATTTAATAGGCTCCATATCAGAAAAAAGCGAGGTCGAAACAACAAGAATAAAATTTGTTTTTATTCAACCGAATTAAACCCAAAAAGACTTTTTTGTTTTTTCAAAAAGAATTAAAACCTTTTTAAAATTTTTTAAAAGTTAAAAGGAAAAATCCGATTATAAACAAAATTTAAAACGGGGACAAAAACCCGAATTATTCAAAATTTAAAAAAAACGGGGAACCCCGAAAACCGGGAAATTTTTTTCAACCGAATTAGCAATTTTCTTTTTTACCAAAAAACAATTCCCAGGAGTTTTCGGTTTTTTTTTTTTTCAAAAAATTAAACGGAAGTCGTTACAAAAAATGAACAATGCGAAATTTTCGTTTTTTTTCCTTTTTGTTTTTTCAAAAAGGGGAAAAAGTACGATTAAAAAAAACCCCAAAAATTTTGATTCAATGAAAGATTTTTTTTTTAAAGAAACGGTTTCATTTTTTCAATTTAAATAGTTTAAAATTTTTTTGTTGTATATAGAAATTTTTTGAAGGTATATGGGGGAGAGCGGGAATTAAAGCTTCAATTATTTTGAAAAAGAAAACTTAAAAAATAAAAATAATTTCATTTCCTTTTAAAATTTCAGCAAAAAGTTGGGGGAAAATAGGGGAATTTATAAAATTATTTTACTCTTTCCCCCCCCCCCCCCCCCCCCCCCCCCCCCCCCCCCCCCCCCCCCCCCCCCCCCCCCCCCCCCCCCCCCCCCCCCCCCCCCCCCCCCCCCCCCCCCCCCCCCCCCCCCCCCCCCCCCCCCCCCCCCCCCCCCCCCCCCCCCCCCCCCCCCCCCCCCCCCCCCCCCCCCCCCCCCCCCCCCCCCCCCCCCCCCCCCCCCCCCCCCCCCCCCCCCCAAAACCCCCCCCCCCCCCCCCCCCCCCCCCCCCCCCCCCCCCCCCCCCCCCCCCCCCCCCCCCCCCCCCCCCCCCCCCCCCCCCCCCCCCCCCCCCCCCCCCCCCCCCCCCCCCCCCCCCCCCCCCCCCCCCCCCCCCCCCCAATGCCCCCCCCCCCCCCCCCCCCCCCCCCCCCCCCCCCCCCCCCCCCCCCCCCCCCCCCCCCCCCCCCCCCCCCCCCCCCCCCCCCCCCCCCCCCCCCCCCCCCCCCCCCCCCCCCCCCCCCCCCCCCCCCCCCCCCCCCCCCCCCCCCCCCCCCCCCCCCCCCCCCCAATGATTTAGTTTACTACAAAAAACTTGTATGTATTTGGGAAAATCTATGGGGACAGGTGCAATGAAAGGCGACCCCTTTTATTGTTTTTTAAAAACACATTTACACGGACGGTTTAAAAGATGGTTGCAAGTTGTGCCGGTCTTGAAATCATTTTATATTAGAAAGAGACTACCTAAAAAGGCTTTTCTTTTTTTTCTGAAGAAAAAAGCTCTTAAATTTTCCCTTTGTAAAAAAAAAAAATTTCCCCGTTTTAATATCCATTTAAAATAAAAAGCGATACTATTATAAAAAAAAACTCCTTTGCGATTTTTGATTTCAAAAAACCCTAAGTCAGTAAAGTTATTTTTTGGTCACATGTGGTATCGGGGAAAAAAAAAAAAAAGTAGTATTTACAAAAATTCTCAACATTCATTTTTACCAAATAATGATTTTAAACCTTCCATTAATAAACTTATATCACCTGAATGGAAATCAAATTGGGATAACGCCGTATTCAACAAACTTCATAATATAAACCCCTGTCTTGATGTATCACCATCTGTATCTCTTCCAAACTGCCAGGATTAAGTACTTCTTTTTCGATGTCGAATTTGACACACTAAAGTTACACATTGTTATCTTTTAACAAAAAAAACGATACTCCGTTTTGTTTAGCTTGCAATGAACATTTCACATTTCTTTCTTGAATGCCATCGTGATAGATTTTATCGAGTAAATTCTTTTTAAGAACATTTGCCTAAGTTCCATAAAAAACTCTGATCGATTACTTAATAGAAACAAACTTGTATTTTAAGTTTTTAAAAAAAATTTATTATATATTATATATAATATATAAAAAATTTTTTAAAAAACTAATCTCTTTAAGCTTAAAATTTTAGAATTCGCACAAAAACCAAAAAGGGGTTGGGTGTGCCGAAAAACCCCCAAACCAAAAAACCCCCAAAAAAAATTAAATTTTTAAAATTTTTTGGTGGGGAAAAAGTGGATTTTAATGTTGGCATAAAAAAAAGTGAACATTGCAAAGAAAAAGTTCAGTTATAACCCCCCTTTTTTAAATTTTTTTAAAAAATGATTTATTTTGTACTGCGTATTTTGTTGTCTACGGTAAGTATTTCCGCATTTGATTCGTCCCGTTCACATTCCAATTACTTTACTCCCATCCTATTTCAATTTCACCCTTTTAGGTTCGTATTTAATATATCGAGGTTGTACTCATTTGTTTATTAATTGCCATTGTAATTTATTGATTTGCCCCCTCCCTGATCTGCCCTTTTTGCGCTCTACTGTTTTATGCCCCGTTTCTGTTCTGTGTCCTACTGGGAGGTTTTCCGATGGTCCTGTGGGGCTGCTTTCGTTGCTCTCTTTTGTTGATCTCTTTACTCATGCCTTACGAAATTCTTGTTTTAATCCATTTGCTAAAATTCCTTTACTTCTGTTCTCCAATAAAATAGCAAGTGTATATATATGATACATTTGAGAGCGTATGTCAAATAATTATATTGCAAATCTTGTGTCTCAGCTCGACTATTCACATCCAAGAGTTGACTCATTATCCGATCTTTAAACAAAATTCATTTCAACAAAAAATATTCATCACCAAATCCGTCTTGGTATCGAATGCATCGAAACATTACTGGCGCCAAGAACATTTAAAAAAAAAATAAAGGCCTAGATATGGAACGCCTTTGCTGCCTCATTATACTTGTCTCTTACTATATGTGCCTACACCATTATGATATTGTGTGATAATTTGCACGCCTCATTATGTGATGTGTACGAATAATTTTGTTGTGTGTATACCAAATTTCGTTATGTGCGAACTTAATTATGTTTTGTGTACCGATCATTTTTTTGTATACATTCCTTATTTCGTTATGTTAAACCTTCATTAAATTATGTATATTGATCATTTTGTTGTGCATATTCCCTCTTTCGTTATGTTAACACTTCATTATGTCATGTGTTCAGATCATTTTGTTGTGCACATTCCCTATTTCGTGATGTAAAAACTTCATTGTATTATGTATATAAATTGATGTAAAAGCAATTGATATCAACAATAAAAAAAACAATTTAAATCTACCCATTCTGCATTTTCCTCATCTTACTTGACAATTAAACGAATGCCTTAACGCATATTTTCGTGAGAATGTGAATTTTGAATGAATTCATTAAATATGTTTTCTGTTGTTGTTGTTTTTTTGTTTTGTTTTTTTGTTGTTGTTGTTGTTGTTGTTGTTTTCTTTAATATTCCGTGTTCAATAAACCATGAGTACGCGTTGTTTACATCAAGTGTGAAATCAATAGGAGTCACGTGAGTTCATTGGCCTTGAGTTTTTTTTTATAAACTGTAAATGTTAACCAGTTTGGTTTACATGCGTAGAAGGGAAGAAAAGAGCTAAATTAAGCGTTTAAAGTGTTTTAAGTTGTGTTTTTTAATGCAAATCTCTAAGGACGTGCACATTGAAGACTTAAATGTTTTAAGGTGTGTATTATATTAACCGCAATGTGTACTTAAAATATTGGTGAATACTGTCGGTATGTTATAGAACTGAAGTAGGCATACATGATGAAAACTGAAAACAGGGACAGCATACGATACCAGCCATTGAAACATCAGAAAGAAAAGAAAGGTAGAGTATTATGTTATCATATTTGTCTTGATACTGAGACCATGAGTAGATCTATATGTTAATGTTACGCCGTGTGTTTACACAGAGGTGCACTGCTTGACCAGCATAAAATTTACGCATATTTGTGTAAGTGTAAAACCTAATATAAAGTTTAAATGGCGACTTGGCTGATTTAAATGAAGAGGTTTATATCACTTTGCACAATTGTTTCAGTTCAAAGATTGGTTGTTATTCATATGATATTGAGTTTAACTTCCGAACCGAAAGTAGCATTTCCTTGCTAATCCTCTCTCATACCTCTGTTTGAGTATTAACATAGTCATGCGATCGATGGTCACTGTTGGTCGATTTGTTAAACTACATTAAACTTTTCATTCATGTCAATGGTATATGTGTCTTAAGATCTATTATGTTTGGTTAATTCATAGTAAATAACCCAATAATATAAGATATAGCTCTATTATGTTAGATTTTTAAATGACATTCAAGTGCATTTTATTTCGAACTAAAAATTATAAAGTTATTTTATTCCCTCTACTATTAAAACATAAAGATTTATTTCAAAAGGTGAGATAATTTATGAGGAAATTTACATTTATGTTGTCTTTGGCTAGTTGACAAAAATACTCTAGCGTATGTTTTAACTAGGTGATAAAAGTAATATCAGCGGAAGTGTACAAACTGTAATTAATCAAGAGTTATGATTATATGTACACATATGCATATATCATATGTTAAATATGAAAGAAGAACACAGTATGTTATCCTGATTAAGCAGAGTTGTTTATCAAGATTTTCGGTTAAGGGAGATTACTCGAAATTCAAACAAAAACGGTGCATATTGCATATATATGTGAAGGATTATATGTTTGCGAAATGGACATTTCTAGGGGCAACGGAGATATTTTTTGCGAAATGGGCACACTTTATGTTTATTAAATACTTTGATTATTTAATGTAATAAATTAATTGTCTTTCAGAGATAGAAATAGTTTTACTTTATTTAAGAAATCTTGCAATTATGATATTCTGATGGTTGTGGTGTAATGTAGTGGACACAAGTCATTTTGGTATATAACAACTTTATTTCCATAACTCTGGCACGTGATCGTATATAGTGGTAAACAAGTCTCTACACAATAACATCTTCTAATATCCAGGCCGTACTGCCTATTCTAAAACAAGACACTGGTCTGCTCAGCCCAAACATGAACTGACTTCGACTTAACTCATAACACTCAACCTAACTCTCCAAGGTCCACACCCTAACTAACTCTCTCTCTCTATCTGTCTGCATCACTCTACATCTTATCTGTCTATCTCCGCTCCTCTCCCGAGTCCGACTGCATTACTGGTCAGTCCGTGACTGACTTGTGTTTTATAGTAAAAGGCTAGATATTAACTGATAGCCTTAGATGTTCAAAATAGCTGTCTAATTTCTCAAGGTAGGAAGTTTTCCAGAGATTACCTTTATGACAGATTAATTGCCAGTGGCACTCGCTTCCTGCACGGACAGTCCAAAGGTGACCTTTTTTGAACAAGCTTAATTACATGGACAGGTACACCTGTCACCACATCTTTCTCTCATACTTATAAGACGCTTGCTGAGTCGAGTAAAATTTAAGTAATTAATCTTCAGTTAAAAACAAAATAAAACACACGTGACATTACTCATAATGTGACAATGGTTAGAGGTTACATGTTATATATAATATCACATCATGAATTTTGATCTCCTTTTTGCAAAATCAGACATTGTTTTGATTGTACTAGTTAATATTAGATGATTCGATACTTCTTATGATTTTCATAATAATGACCAGATAAGATAACCAAATCGTCATCACTTAGATTGATTTTTTCTCATCGAAATATTTATTTACTAGTTCTGACATGCTTTTACAGCCATTACTGTCAATAACTTTTTATAAGTAAACTTATGAGAAATTACGGAATACCGTTAGGGCCATCGCCACTGGCTGAATTGTTAAGGTACCCGATACACGACAGTACGATGATGATAATGCTATATCATCATGCTTCGGATATAGCCTGAGATACGCTCCTTATCATCATCTTTCGAGTATCATCATCGTGCTCTCGTGTTATCATCATCGTACTGTCGTAGTATCATCATCGCACTGTCGTACTATCATCATCGTGCTCTCGCGTTATCATCATCGTACTGTCGTACTATCATCATCGTACTGTCGTAGTATCATCATCGCACTGTCGTAGTATCATCATCGTGCTCTCCCGTTATCATCATCGCACTGTCGTACTATCATCATCGCACTGTCGTACTATCATCATCGCACTGTCGTACTATCACCATCGTGTTATCGCCTTCCGGTGAGCATGCGCGAAGAACTGAACACAACCTAGCAAGCAATAGTAGCGAACAATAAGCTCAGCAAGCAATAAGTTTCAGAGTTATCCCGCCTGACGAAATCGACAATTCCCTATCCTATTTTCGGGAATTTACCGGACAACAGGAAATTATCAGCACAATCTATCAAGCAATAGTGAAAGAAATGATAATATTTGATATCAATAAAAACTACTGGTTAATCAAAACGGCAAAATTCAAACTCTTATATATTTTAAACAGTGTATTAAATATGATAACTACATTGATTACACCAGGAAATATTTTTTTCTGTTATATTAAAGGAAGATAATGGACTGTACACACTGTACAGTACTGTCTAATGTTGATCAATAAACAAGTAGGTACCGCAGAGTAATTAACTACATTGTAGTTATATGGTTGATTTAAACACCATATTAATAACTTTAGGAAAGTAAAACAACAACATATATCGGAAAGATAAAAACATTATAATTTAATCTATCAGACCAGATCAGATCAGAAGATATTCTATATAATATAAAGGGCCTGATCTGACTTATATATAGGGCTAAATTATAATTTTTATATATGTATTAAATATACACTTTAAGATTTTTTTTCACAATTAAGATATATACAAAATAATATTTACAATATAATACAGGGCTTTCCAACTTCATTATTATTTAGGTCTTCCCCTCTGAATATTTCTTTAAAATCATGCAAAAAATAAATAACTAACTACGCCTCTACGAAAAAAAAAATAGCCATTCATAGCCATACATCTGACTATAGATTGAAAAACAATCAATGTGATCCCATAAGACTAGGTGTAGGCATGTAGCATGATGTAATAGCTACAAAATAAAACCAATTATGGGTCTCAATCATATCCAGGTCAGAAGTTATACCGAATTCTTGTATGTTTATATAGTCCTAAAGGCAAAATTTTGCCGTTAGTAGCCATATAGATGACTATAGATCGAAACGCAATCAATGTGACCCCATGAGACTAAGTAAAGGCATGCAGTATGATGTAATAGCTACAAAATAAGACCAAGTATGGGTCTCAATCATATCCAGGTCAGAAGTTATACCGAATTCTTATATGTTTATATAGTCCTAAAGGCAAATATTAGCCGTTCGTACCCATATAGATGACTATAGATGGAAACTCAATCAATGTGACCCAATAAAACTATGTAGCATGATGCAATAGCTACAAAATAAGACCAAGTATGGGTCTCAATCATATCCAGGTCAGAAGTTATATCAAATTCTTATACTACGACAGTACGATGATGATAACGCGAGAGCACGATGATGATACTACGACAGTACGATGATGATACTACGACGATACGATGATGATATTGCGAGAGCACGATGATGATACTACGTCAGTACGATGATGATACTACGACAGTGCGATGATGATATTGCGAGAGCACGATGATGATACTACGACAGTACGATGATGATAACGCGAGAGAACGACAACGCGACGGCACGATGGTGATACCGCGATGGCACGATGATGATAGCACGATAGTATATCGCATTATCATCATCGTGATCTCGTGTTCTCTTAGTATCATCATCGTGCTATCGTACTATCATCATCGTGGTCTCGCGTTATCGGCGTCGTAACATCGTGATATCACATCATCATCATCGTACTGTCGTGTATCGGGTACCCTAACAATTCAGCTAGAGGCGATGGCCCTAACGGTATTCCGTAATAAATAACAAAATTATCCATGCTATATATATTGTTTACATCCTCGTCATTTGGAAGGTCTCTACAGCACCGTGAAGACGTCTCGTATGCTTCTTTTCAAAGAAACTTACTTGTAATTATCATTGTTCATGATACTGCACGTTTGTAACGTCGATTTTCATTGATACTCTTGACGTTCATATTATTCGGGCATGTAAACGGTTGACGTACTTATATATCCCGGGTTATATTGCAAACAACAGTTTATGCACGAACATATTACCTATACACGGCCATATTACCTATACACGGCCACATTACCTGTCTTAAATCTATATACCGAATTAAAAGTACAGCGTAATCCCTAATTTGAAAGAAAATGAAAATTACATAATAAATGTACAACATTCGTCTATATACAAGATTGCCGTAAATTAATGATGTAGTTTTCATTTTCTTTCTAATATAGGAATTGTGGTGTACTTTTAAGTCCGTATAAAGATTTTAGACACGTTATATGGCCGTGTGTGTAAATAGCTGTTTGCAATTTAGCCCGAGGTATAAAAGCTAAGGTCATACAGGGCCATATAATAAGTCAAAATCTAAGTAATATTTTGCAGATGTTTTAATTAGAGATCATTCTATTAGATTGATCAAGCCTCTTATGACTTTAAAATGGATATGATTAAATGGGTTTCTTACATAAACATTGTTTTATTAAATGCGGGGAACAAACGATAATTCTTCTTTGAGATTGAATCTAATCGCAGTATGGTGTATTTTCAGGGCCACGTAGGCGCGTGTTTTATCTGTGTTCAGTATGTCTGGTACTGGCTTTGATACTCATAACGTTAAAGTTCAAAAGCGGTAAGTAAAGATATTTTAATTACAGTAAAATTGTTCGGTAACAAGGACGACCCAACACGGTCACCATTTATTTCATTGTACACAGTTAAGAAGTTTTTACAGTACTTAAGTCCTGCCATAAAACCTATGTAGATTTACAGCTATGTTTTTCTATATTGACTTAGTTCGAATAGGAAAGGTTACAAATTAAATTAATTACAATGTAAGAAAATCTAACAGAAAGTATTTGTTATTCATCGTCGGGATCTGCAAACTTTCCAGTCAGAATTTAAAATGGGTACTTAACCCTTTCCCTCATAGAGGAGACCGTGAAAAGACCTATGCGAACAGCATAAAACCAGATCAGCCTGCGAGTAACTCGCAGGCTGATCAGGTTTTATGCTGTTTGCTGCTCCTCAGTGGTCTGGAAATGAGGGTTTTGTAATTAAATTTGGTAAGGTTTAACTGTGGTTTTCTGCAGATCAGGCTTTATGTGATACCTATTGAGGGCGTCAAAATGAGTCTATATGAGGGAAAGGGTTAAAGAACTTTAACTTTGCTCTGAGAGTTTACTTTTAATCGTATTTCAATCTTCAGCTTTAATGCGACAATCGAGGTTGTTCTAGCCAATCATATCAAAATATACATTTATATCAAATACTTTAATTTTAATAGGCCTGTAATATTTTCATTAAGATGGTCGGTTATTACATTTTTATTCGCCCGTTTAAAAAAACACCAAAAAGGTCGTATTATGGGAACGCCCCTGGTGGGCGGCGTCCAGTTTTGTCCGGAGTAAAACTTCTACATGCATTGAAGGATTTTAATATAACTTGACACAAATGTTCACCATTGTAAGGCGGGCTGTCGCGCGCAAAATTCAGGTCCCTTGGGTCAAGGTCACATATAGAAAAGGTCAGATGAAAGAATAAAAAATGTGTGCATAGAAATTTAGAAGTCTTGAATTGAGGGATTTTAGTATTACTTGATACAATGTTACCACCTGAGATAGTGTCGCACGCATGAACAAGGTTTAGGCCAAAGGTAAGGTCACCAGAGATAATGAAATGTCAAGATTTTGTTTGAGTATATTTTGCATGGATGGATTTAAGTATTACTTGACACAAATGTTCAACACCATTAGACGTCGTGTCTTGCACATGAACCAGGATTCTAGGTCAAAAGTCAAGGTCACGCTTAGAGTCAGAGGAAAATGCTTTTCCGGAGCAAAAACTTCTACATGTTCGGAGGGATTTTAATGCAACTTGGCACAAATGTAAAGCGGGGTGTCGCTCGCAAATTCAGGTCCTTGGAACCAAGATCAAGGTCACACATAGAGGTCAAAGGTCAGATAAATATATAAAATGTGTGCAAATATAATTTTGAAGTCTTGAATTGAAAGATTTTATCAAAAACGTTCACAATAATGAGACGTAGGTGTCGAATGCATGAACGAAGTCTCTAGGTCATAGGTCAAGGTCACACTTACAGATCAAAGGAAAATGCTTGTCCTGAGCAAGCCTTCTACATGCATTGAAGGATTTTAATGTATCATGGCACAATTATTCACTATTGCTGATGTGGAGTGTCGCGCGCAAAATTCAGGTCCCTGAGGCCAACGTCAGGGTCACACATATAAGTCAAAGGTCAGATTAAAATATTAAAATGTGTGCATGGGCAGTTTAGGAATCTTGAATTTAGGGATATTAATGTAAATGTTCACCATCATGAGACTGAGCGTTTGTGACGGGCGTATTTTGTGACAATGGTACATTCTTGTTTCATAAATGCCATTAATCTTTTGACAATGACGGTTAAAAGTTGGTATAATCCACTCCAGGATTCACGCAGTATTTACACACTCTTTTTAACGAATGGGGAATACAAGTTATAATAAACCCAAGTGTATCTAAACGGACTCATAATTTTCCGCCCAATTTCTATTATTATAATTGTTATTATTATTATGGGTTTCGTTTGAGGAATCATTATACGACTGTAAGTAATACTTATTAACCGAAGCCTTAGCTGCAAATTAGATCTGTCTGCTGACTATAAGATTACATGTAATTATTTCCAGTCATGAAACATGGAGTACAACATTGGCCAGGCTGCTCAGACGTAATGACAGTCTGCATATGCTTTTTAAAGGTGTTTTTAAGGGAAATATGTCTGGCCAAAAAAACTCCGACTCCTGGAACCACGTGTACCGAAAATTGTCCGGACGGTGATGATGTATTCACACGCTTACGTTGCACTTTAACGTCAGCAGCAACATCCGGTTGATTTACGCTGGTGGTCATTGCCATGCACCATCTTGTATTTCTATTGAGTTATACTGGAATCATACAGGTCACAATATGGAGTTACTTTGTCGACAAATTCCAGTCTGTGGAAAAGGCAAAGTAAACCATGATAAATTTGATGAGTTGGGATATATTTCTCTACCAAACTGTCTATGGGGTGATGATGAAGGACTTAATCCTTCAGTTTTACTACCACCAAATACTCCATTGGTATCGATTAAACACAACTGGAATACACATATTGGTCACTTTGGTGAGATGGCTTCGTGGCAGATAAGAGGAACCCATTTTAAACAAATTGTCCCAACTTTGTTTTTATTAACATTACAACTTCTTTTATACAATAAAGAAATGAGGCGATATTTTAGTTTTGAATAACTTGTGATACTATTTATAACTTGGTAGCGTGGCATGGAATTTTAAGAGACTTATACGCAAGTGTGCCATATTTTTATATTGTAAATACATGTATTTTCTTCAATTTTAAATGATGAGCTTGTTTTATATCTATTTATTAAAACTTCAAATGATCAGTTTATATAAAAGGATCTTGACATTGAATTTTTTTTAAATTTATTATTGATTTGACTTTGTTGTTCTAACTGTTAAACGCAATCTTTTTATATTTCTTTTCATACTTTTGAATGAAATGGAAATCCATTTTTAATGACTATGTTAGCTTTTTGTTTTCTTTAATAAAAAGTAGATTTTCGACTGTTGTTAGTTGTTGGTTGCAGATTGACTTATTTGTCTCTTATTAAGACCGTTCACCTTTTTGACAACGAAACAGATTTATACATTTTTTACAGAACGTTTGAATTTATTTAAAGCTCTCTTTATGAAAGATTCGAGAAATGTATGCGATTGGTAATTGTAAGACGTCTAAATGATTAGTTTAAGTAAAATAAAACGAAAACAGTACACACAAAATACAAACGAAATGTGCAATTCCTTTGAAAACACTAATTCGTTTGCATAAATCAAGAACAGCAATGGAAAATTAACATTAACTTGTTTGTGAAACTATTGGGATATAATGATGCTTCGTTGCCCCATGCCGGCGATCCGATATCGTCCACTCTCTGACGAAGGGGATGGGGGACAACATGCTTTTGTTTTATTTTATAGTGTGTAAGGGGTCATTGAAGTAAAAAACGTTGAGACTACAGATCGCTTGCTGCTTTCATTAGGTTTGCTTATTTTATGAGGTATCAATTAAAAAAATAACCCCAACTAGCGCCAGAAATAAACTATATGTACGATGATCGGCATTTCTGGTTAGAAACAAATATAGAAATAAATCAGGATGATATGATCGTTTATATTATTAAAACTTTAAAGAATCCACTTTCTTGACAAATCTTTGATGCCATCATATAATTAAAATGGTTACCACAAATGGCCTTTCCAAATTTGGATGAAATGGAATCTAATGGAGCGATATCAGTTGAGCTAGGTTGATGCAGAATAAATATAGAGTCGCAATTATTGATGTCAGCAAGATCTGTTAGTCTTGGTGCTGTCCTTGTAAGTGAATTAAATTTATATACCCTTGCTGTAATGTTCCTAGTAAATAGTTACATGCCAATGAGATACTCTTTTCACTCGAGAGCTATGGGTTAAGCCTCGCCTTGCAGCATGTTGTATCATAATGATGCATAAATAACAGACGATAGTCTTGTATAGGGAATGTAAAAGATTTAGAAACCAACTTGTGTGCCTCACTAAATATATTACGCTTACCCCTGGGAAAATAACTCTACGGGCGCTAAATGACATTTGATTTAATAAAGATAAATCTATTTCAGTCATGCATGAGAATTGTTTGTACTCGTGGAAACACATATTTGCCATTTTAGGAAGGATGCGAGTTTTTCAAGATTGACAAAAAACGTCACAGGCATTGGATCAACATCTTAGAAAATGCCCATTAATATACTCAAGTACGCCAAACTAATACATTGGATTTTGTCTATATCACGCTCATTCAACAACTCGCCGATAGCCAAGAATCGTATCGAAAAAAGTTCTAATACGTGACGTTCGATATAAACAAAATGAAAGGGTGTCTCCTTTGTATTATAATTAACATTGACATTTACTAAACATACGGAAAAAATTAATGTGTAATAAAATAATACTTCAATTGAAAAAGGTGGCCACCGATATGAATCAATTTTATAGTACCACCTGGCATACGATTAGAATCAAATCTTAGATACTTTCTAGAGCTTTGTCATTCATATTTCCGCTTTTTAAAAACCATAATAATCCGCATTTTACTATTGTATCTTTGTATTTACATCATGAAAACAATCGACTTTAACCCGATGTAATAAAATAAAACGATTCAATAATTTAGGCCACTTATTATTTGTGTACTTGTTTAATTTTTGTAGCGCAGGCTTTACCGAAACAATGTCCAGCCGGAATATTCTTACCGTTGTGTTCGAGGTCTTAAGCCCAAGTTTGACAGAAAAAAAAAGCGCAAAGTTGCGATTGACTTGGTCCTTCACTTACTATATTTGTTTCTAATTTATGGAAATTCAAATGTGCCAGACTTAAGGAATACGTAAACTTAAAAACTGCATTACAGCTGCGTAAAAAACGTCAAGCAGAATCTAATCAATCACTAGTGATTTGTCGGCTGCTCTTGCTCGCATTTAGTTGCACGTGTAAGTCATGATTGCCACTGAATAGCCTACAAAAAGTCTTTATAAAAAACGAATCTATTGAAAGTAGTGCTGTCAAATACATTATTTAAGAGCTTTTTTTAATCACATGATTCTTCATTCCAAATATGTTTTATTCTTTGTGTAATGATTTAAAAAGAGTGTGTAATTCGATGTAGTCTGGCTGTAAATAAATATGCAGCCATTAAGTGCGATATAGTCCACGAAAAGTTTACTGGGATGTGCGTGAAACTCCTACTCAATGTAACATATAATTTCTACAACTGTTGCAGGGGAATGCTACATTATATTCAGTTATGCTAGGAAAAAGACAGTAATGCAAAGGAAGCTGTACAATTAGATAGAATTGTCAGTTTGGTACCTTGTAGCCATGAATGCGATGACTTGAACATCATTGATTTGACCTATAACTACGTATTTAATTTTATCTTTTCAGACAATGCTTAATTACATTCAGAAAATCCTGAAATTTCCTGAAATTGGAACTAGAATTGTCATGCAAAGAAGTTTTACCTACAAACTAACCATATATAAGACAATCCTACGCACAACATATATGTTTCAAGTTTTACATGATTCATTACGATTAATATATGATGTAACATAATTATATCATTTTAAAAAAAATACTGATACCATGTTCAAAATTTCGGTTCAAAGATCTGATGTGATTTCGTATGGCTTTTATTCTGAGGTCTGTTTGGAATTTCAACTGTTGGCATTTCTAAGTTAACCTATTCCTAATTTTCAACTAAACATATGACTATTTTAAATTTATGTATTGAAATACTCTGATTAAAAATGATGAGATAGATTAAAAGCTATGTGGTATATATAAAGGCACAGACTTGTAGCCTTAAAATGTTTTATCTAATATTTCTTTGTGTATTCAGTCAGATTAAAGGACCACCATGTTTATCTGTTTTTGTTCTTTTGCTATTATTGTTATTATTTTCCTAGTTATTGTTCTTGTAGATATATTTTCTTATTTATCAGTTAGTGCAGACTGAACGTAGTATAGTGGTCAAGAATGGTTTAGGATATCCTTTACTCAATATATACCCTTATGACCACACCAAGGGTCTGCAGAGCAATATTTTATTTTCCATGTTTGAAATGACGTGTACTGTCACGAGGAATTAATTTAGGCAGCACTTAAGCTGACCACAAGGCAGAAAGTAAGTACAATTAAAGTGAATTGGTCTACAATGGGCACAATTTCAAATATTGATAAAAACAATAGAAATGTACAGTTTGGATATCCTTATGATTTTTTTATTAAACAAAAGAAATCGGTTAGAGTTCTGAGTGAGCTAGTATCGACATTTATATTATGAATAATGATATTTTGTTCTAAAACAATTTATTATCTGCTATATATAGATATGTAATATCGGATAATTTACCTCACATTTACTAACAGCACCCCTGTTTAATTCTTTCGTTACTTGTTGTCACATATAATACTAAATACTATCAACATAATTATTTATGGTTTGTCAGACCTTCAATTTTGGACCCATTCACTTTAATAATTCTTAAGTCAGTAAGTAAGAAAAGTCAGTAAGTAAGTACAATGAACTGTTTTGACCATTAATTTGGACAAAGATAAATGTACTGTTCGTCTTGTCAATCTCCTTATGAAAACATTCTTTGGTTTTTATCTTCAAAACCTGGTGAAGGAAAACAACATTCCTCTATTACGCGGAGACATGCAACAACTAGCTAAAAACCTTTTACCCGTGGAATGAATCAGTTAGGTATTTAATGTTTAAAGAAAAATATCTAGGTCAAGTGTCCGACAGGAGGTCTGATAACTGTAGCTTAAATACTGAACTTTAGACAAAAATATTCATAATTATTGGATGATCAGAGTCCAGCTCACTATGGCTGGCTTGACCGGTAAGAAATCAGTTGTTTGTTTTTTTCATTGGCAGTTCTTTTTTTTATTATTATTATTATTATTTCTATAGCCTTTATAAATTATGCAAGTGTCATTTTGTGTCCAGTACGCCAATTTGACTTTAAGAGTTTTCATTTCTTCACTGTTGGTTATTAATTGTTATTTCTTTCTTTCCGAAATGATATCAACATTCATAATGGGTCTCATGGTCAACTTTATAATTTAGGCCCTCGTTTCACTTTGATTTTTTAAGACAGAATCGACGTTTGACGTGCGATAATAAATCATTGTTTCACTTGGTCAAGCTTTCAAAATTTGCTTATTTTGATAGTTTTACCTTTTCTCATATCTTATATCTACAGTGTTTCGGTATATCTTTAAAATTAAATCTGTAAAAAACGCATATGGATGCAAATGTAGTGAATTGTAAATTGTCCTTTGTCAAAGTTGGTAAGATGACAAATGACATACTTTTGAAAATATGGTTTTATCTGTCGTTTTGTTTGACACATGTTCTATTTAATTATGTCTTTTAAGGATCACCAAACGTCGTCGTATTTTTTGCTGCTGTAGTGTCGCCATGGGTCCTGCAGGGTAAGTCATATTTAGATATAATCAATTTCGACATTAATGATATCCACAGCAAAAAATGTTGGCCATATATATCGTCACAACATTGTTTCGACTAACATTTTCCAGGTGACTTTTATTGTTGCTTTTAACTCACCTGAGCACAACGTTCTCAAGGTGAACTTTTGTGATCGCCCTTCGTCCGTCGTACGACGTGCGTCGTCAACAATTTGGCTTGTTAACACTCTAGAGACCATAATTTAGCCCAATCTTCATAAAACATGGTCAGAATGTTTGTTTCCATAAAATCTTGGACAACATCGAATTTGGGTCATGTAGGGTCCAAAATTAGGTCACGAAATCAGATCTTAGAAAAACCTTGTTAACAATCTAGAGGCCACATTTTTAGCCCAATCTTTATAAAACTTAGTCAGAATGCTTTCCTCCGTTTAATCTTGGACAAGTTCGACTTTGGGTCATGAGGGGTCAAAAAGTAGGTAATGAGGTCAAATCTTAGAAAGAATGTGTTATCGCTCTAGAGGCCACATTTTTGGCCCAATCTCCATGAAACTTAGTCAGAATGTTTGTTTTCATAAAATCTTGGACAAGTTTAAAGTTGGGTTATATGGGATCAAAATGTAGGTCACAAGGTCAAATCTTAGAAAAACCTTGTTAACACTCTAGATGCCACATTTTTGGCCCAATCTTCATTAAACTTGATCGAAATGTCTGTTTCCATAAAATCTTGGAGAAGTTCGAAGTTGGGTCATGTGGGGTCAAAAAGTAGGTCAATATGAAAAATGTAATATACGTTGCTCATTTATACTCAGGTGAGCAATTCAGTGCCATCATGGCCCTCTTGTTTGTTTTCAGCACGGTTTATGACCATACTATATCTGAAAGAGTTTATAATATTCACAGGGCACTTTGCTTTTGATCCTCTCGAGAATCGTCAAAGTTAAGAATGTATATACTCTTAGAAGTATCAAATGCATAGCTTATTCTTTGAGTCAAGCATATGACTACTGGCAGTATCTAGCTATTCAGCGGGCATTAGAGTCTTTACATTTGAAGATACCAGTACTTCAACTAACTTGAGTTTCTAATTATGTCAGTTTTGCCAGGTGTTATTGTGATTGGCTGTGTTGCATTTTCTGTACAGTTCATGAATAAACTCATATCAAACCGAAGTGTGTGATTTCTATACATTCCTTTCATTTCATATGTATGTTTAGATTCAGTCTAATGCAGTTGATATCGCGGAAGGAATGATAGAGGATGTATTTATGCACGGAATCGTTGCGCGTCTTGGACAATACTTGTTTGCATATGGTCGCATAAATATCTAATAGTGATTTTAGACTACGCAAACTAACTGATGTAAAACATTAAACCAACATACAAGTACTAAGAACGCGTATGATAATTTGTTTCATTTATTGAATGTATAAAGCGGGTACTTGTGACATAACGCATATCAAATACTTGGAATTGTTTTAAAGCATATCATATTAAGTGAAGAAATTGCTAATTTATTTTCAAAGGCTTAATATACAAGGTATTGCAATGACTCGCCCTCGTATTTATCCCCAATGCATATTTAGATTCTAGAAGATTGCTTATATCATCAGGCAAAAAATAAATCCAGCATTTTTTACGCATAACCCAGCTTTAAATGAGTCCCTGCGAGGCGATACAACTCCGTCGCGCTATAAAGTGGGATGCAAGATCTGTTTATTGAATGATTTATAAAATATCACTGATGCTTTGTGTGTGTATATATATATATATATATATACACCTTGATGTAAACACATGTTTGAGTTTCTATCACTGTAAGAGATAAGTATCATAATATACAAAGTACAAGGTTATGTAAACTGAAATATTAGGAATTTGAAATGCCATTCCATTGTAGTCATGTTCTCAACTAGTAATAAATGTATCCTGACCTCGGAATGACATATTTAAACTGTTTGAAGTTTTTCGTGGAGTGAATTTATCAACATGTTTATCTTAACTTGATTGTTATAAAACACCGGTAAAGAATCCCGATTAATTCATGAATTTTATGTATCATAAAATTTATAATATTGACTTTCATGAAATATCATTCTTCATTGATTTTATGTAAGACATTTTAAGACAGTTAATTTAACAAGACTTAAAACAGAAATTATATATTGAACAATACGTCGCGTCGCACGTCACCGCTCTCAGCATTAGCCTAAGCAGTATTCAATCTATTAAATTAAATATTTGAATCAAAGATCCCGGACCAGAAACATGAAATGAACACTGAGCTGTAATTGTAGCAACATTGTTGTCCATTAGTTGTTTTAAATATGTTGAATGGTTGCAAGTGAAATCAAGCATACCAATTTTATAAATTTTCTATACTTGTTCTTATATTTATGAAAATACCATAACATATAAATGAAAACATCAGCTCATTTTTTTCTCCTAACATTATTATGTATACTAGTAAGTACAAACATATAATTTTGTCTGTAAGAGTATAGGTTATATGATTAAATGTTCATGTTTCTTTTATATTATTAGTTATACAGATTTTGACAGGTTACATGGTCCAGTATAACCGGTTGTAAGTTTACAGTTCTCTGTGCGATAGTTACTTACAAAACAACCGTTTATACATGACCAAATAGCATATCAGAAACTTTAAAACGAATTCGAGATAGTGGAAAAAGATCTTGTTTTTATTAAAACAATTCATAAATTGGTTGCATACGTATGTATATAGATAATATAAACGTCACGATTGTCCAATGAAATTCGACATCACAAAAGTGCAGTATTATAAGTGCATTTTACCGCGAGATCAATTTGTTCTTAATTAAAAAAAAGTTTAAAGTTTAAACTGTATTTTACATCGATTACGAAACAAGTTATCACAACTTATATTAATCACTCTCGATGGCTCTGATGGCGCAGTATGTGGTCATTAATGTGGGAGGAAACCGGAGAACCCGGAGAAAACCCATGTGTCTGGACGGGCGATCAATGTACTCTCTCACGTACGTGACCTGGAATCGAACCAGGGACGCATTGGTGAGAAGCGAGGCGCGTTACCACTACGCTATCCATACACCCATTTGTTCCTAACAGATGATGATAAACAATCCTTGATGCAACATTGTTTCACAATAACAGCTTGCTAGATATATAACAACAATTGTGAATTTAAGTGTAAGAGAATGATCTTTTTTATGTAGGACACGCCAGCGGCAACATGAATGGTAGATATCTGGTAGCAAGTGGTGGAAACCAAGGAGTACCATTTAACGATGATTACTCTAGCAAAGGTCATGAATATTTCGATGTGTACTCACCAGAAATTGCAACACATTATGGTGAGGTATTTTGGACAGACCAAGGCAACAACCCGATACCTAAAGAAATTATCGAAAGATTTAAAGGTTAGATATCTATTTTGATCGTTGTATATGTCTAAAAGAAATTGTGTATTTGTTTCGTGTGAAAAGAATTATTGCCTATGAACTACTGAACTTAAGGAATATATCTTGTAAGACAGGATTTATTGCGATGAAAATATTTAAAGGCATATTCATATTACGAACAGTTGAACAGCATTTCATTTCTAATTCTATTAACATTGTTGTTTTAAGGAAACAATTATTAAATTATATACTAGTAAACATGAACATATATTCGATTTGAATAATTTTGATTATAATAATTATTATATAGGAAAAGTAATGGCAATTACCGGTTACGAGCAAGACCAGGTGATGGTATCGCCAGTAGGTCAGCCCGGGGTCAATCCAGACGCTGACGTTTCCGTGCCAATAAATTGGGCATACAACCACCATTATATGGCATGGATGACTGGAGCTCATTCTAAATTGGTCCGTATACCAAACCCAGATCCTAATGACGTCATGGCTCATGGTTCACCAATGAAATGGGAGGCAGTAGATCTACCTTCGGCTGACGAACGCCTAAATATAAATATTCCAACTAGTCAGATGTTTAGCGAAGGAAATGGAGGCGAATCCAGAAAGAGTTTCCATGGCTACCCGACTGGTTATGCTCAGTTGATTGACTCTCCTAATATGTGGCACATAACACCAATGCAAATTGATACTAGAAATCGTGACTGTGGAGCTACACCAAAAGATATAAACAACTGTACGGATCACAGTGTGCCTGGGCCTGAACCTAAACAGGCACGGTACGGTCTCGGAATTCCGAAAGGTGGATCGCCTTACTCTGGAATTCTTGAGTGCCCATGTAATAGTCGATATGGTGGGGATCCTGCCATTTATGGCAAAGATACACAGACAAAGATTGTAAGCCATCACTATACATGTGTTTCGAAAGTTTCATGTAATGCAGACACTGTTGCAAGTGACATTGAGTGTTTTGACTCAGTCAATAATCTCGGGATAACTGTAGGGAAGAAGGTTACAGTACCGTCACAAACGGATTCAATACCACAAGGATGCACTGTTCAGTCAGCAACCGATGGTACGTGGACAGTAACATACAATCAATTCAAAAGCTCTGCCCAGTGTTCCACCTCTCCTACAAGATCAGGTACTGCGGAATTCTCCATTGGAGTTAAAGCCACCATTAGTTTAAACAGTACATCCGCAATGATAACATTATCTGGACCTTCAGATGTGTGGTTTGGAACCGGTTTCAACGCAAGTCAAATGTCTGATTCTCCATACACCATCATTGTTAATTCAACAGGTGTCTACGAGCGCCAAATTGGAACCTGTGGAAGCGAAGCTGAACATTGCCCAGGAGATGCACTACAATCCAGTGTTCAAGTTGTATCAAGCAAAGTTGCAGATGGAATAAGAACAGTCATTATGACACGACCACTTAAAGGAAAGACATCAAAATATTACACATTCGATCCGTCAACACAATCACAGATAAACATGATATCTGCCATCGGATCATCTCAAGAATTTGCTTACCACAAAAACAAAACTACCGGAGTTTTGGCATTAATGGATAAAGATGCACCAAATTGCATATGTGATATGGGAAGTATTGGCAAGTTGTGCGAAACAAACGGAACTTCCTGTGACACTTTCACGAAGAACTGCGTACCTCCCCCTGCCGGTGAGCTCGTCAGTCAGCATAACCCAACATGTAACTCAAAACAGTACTCGGGTGGCTTACGGTGTTGCAAACATAAGCGTATAATGCTTGACGCGGATCAGCCGATAAGACCGGAACTGTTGAGATACCATATGAAGTTCCGATTCTGGTTCCAGGTTTACAAAGAAGACGGTGAGAAAGTTTCTCATTATGATCTTCCACGTATATATTATCAGACAGAAGCTTGGGCTGGCGAATACGATATTCCACCTGCATTTGCTAAGCCTGGTAAACCTATACCAGGTTATCCTAATTGGCCAGAGAAAACTCCTACTCCCGGAACCACGTGTACTGGAAGTTGTCCAGATGGAGAAGACTGCGAATGTGTCCACACCATTGTATATAAATGGACTGTAAGCAATATGCGGTTAATATACGCTGGAGGACATTGTCATGCTCCTTCTTGCATCTCCATGGAGTTGTACAGAAACGATACAGGACATAACATGGAATTGCTATGCCGACAAGTTCCGGTTTATGGAAAGGGAAATGTTACCCTAGATAAGTTTGATGAGACCGGCTACCTTGCTCTTCCACCTTGTTTATGGGGCAACGATAAAGGGCTGAACCCATCAGTTTTACTGCCTCCAAACACACCTTTGGTGTCGATAAAACACAACAGGAATACACACGTGGGACATTTTGGAGATATGGCATCCTGGCAGATGAGGGGTACTTATTTTTAACAAACAGTTAACTGAAAAAAAAATCAATTTAATGTTACAGAAATCTAATTCTTATTTCGTTCTTAAATATTATGTTTGAGTTATTCATTCATAATATAATATATGAATTAAGACATTAAAATCAATGTACCTTTATTTTGAATTATTGGTAGTATATATACATGTATATAAAAAGTTGCTGTAATTTTGCTTTTATTTTTCTCCGATTTGAAGAACAGCTTTATGTCATGGCCGTTGAACCTCTAACAACGTACTCAGAATAGAATTGTTAATGTTTCGATCTCATATTTATCTGTAAGAAATAGAGATAATGCCGTGAATGAACTTAGTGCTTAGTCCCAACTCTCAATGTTCAATAGTTTTTTTTTCTTTTTTGCTTTCTTATCTCTATAGAAACTGAAACCAATATAAACCGACCTTATAACCTCTTAGTCAAAAAAAATACATATGCTTAAGATATTCTCCACCCACAAATCCATTAATAATTAATATATCCTGTTATTCGGTAAAGTAAAAGTCTATCGTTAACACATACTTTAAAAGTGTACATTTGTTTCGGTTTTGATCATATTGAAACGAAAAAGAAGAGACACAGAAAATTCAATACATATACCTTATAAGATCATTCGAATGCCTTCCACAGTGGCATATTTGCATACTTATGCATATTTCATGAAGATTAAATGTTTTATAAGTGAGAAACAAACGTGTGTTATGATTATAGTGTTGCATGTATCATAACACGACTATTATTATGTTGCTTGCAAATAAATATTTTGACAGCTACAATATTTAATTTTAAATGAATACCAAAACGAGTATTGTATTGAGGTTCGAGTGTTTATGGTATTTTCCTTGTCCTTGTATGAAAATATAAGATACATGTAAAATTATTCGGAAGAAAGGGAACCTTGTATACCTATTTTGCATGTGCACAACTTTCAACTTCTATCAATATTAGTTTGCGTTCTAAAGCAGTCAATTCTGGGTGGAGTTTCTTCATTTTTCCATAGATGATGTATGTCAGGATAAGAAATGAATCTGATTAGGATTGAAATGGTTTGCAGAGCAGAAAGGCCTGTCGTTTGTTCAGAACAAACGAAATCTAGTTATCCTACTCTTTTTCTTCCTTTTAAGGTTCTAAATAACACAGGTAGCCGATGAGCCAGCACCATGAAATTTTGTGTCTTTGGCCCTTTTGAAAGCGAGAATTTTTGTCTGCATTTGACGTCAAATGACGTCAGGCTTGAAAAAACTACCAAGTTTGTTCGCGCTCTACAGCTGTTATTTCTGGGCGGATTTTCCTGAAATATTCACAGAATGCAGACGTGCATCTTCATATACGTTTTCCTATACTCGGACAGACCAAGGTTCTGTTGTTAAACCAAAGTTTCGAACTTAGGACCTGAAAATGTTTTTAAGCATTACGAAGCTTACAGATCAGCCAGAATCTTGAAATTTAGGCAGAACATACGATTATGTCGTATTAATTTATTTCAGCTCTGAGACGGCTCATATCATATGACGTAAAATGACGAAATGACGCGTTTACAAACTTTTAATTACAAATTTAGTGTTTTTAAGCCCTGCAGGCCTTAGTTTTAGACCAAATTGCATGAAATTTCACTGAAGGTTCAACTTTGTGGTCAATGTCGTTTCCGGAAAATCACAAAGGTCAAGTTCGTAAGTCAGGTATCTTTTTTTTTTCGACCTTAAATGTCTCAAAAATGATAAATGTTCAATGAAGAAGAAAATATTCGATATTTTGTAGTCCCTTGAAAGACCTTAATAGATAATGATCGCCGGGGTCGAATCAGTTGAGTTATGGCGCACAAACGAAACGTGTACTTTAAATTACTCCTTTTAACGAGAAATGATAGGACATAAACAATATGACACCGATCTATCGACTTGGGATTATAAAAGTGAGCATTTTGAATGTTGTAAAATGTTCATTTATTTAAAACCAAAGAATTCTAACCTTGTCTTAATTTAAACTTAATTCCTAATACAAAGTACATATTCATAATCCAAAAATCCATATACAAAAATTCCAAAATATAAAAATCTCAGAGGAATACCATAGACCCGTTTTTACATGGGTAAGAGACATCGCCTCCAAACCAGAATTATAGACATTAAATAAGTATATACAGATTATATATTCAATGTCATGGTACAAAATGACAAAGACTATGGTACGAAATGGCAGGCACCTATGGTACGAAATGGCAAACACATATGGTACGAAATGGTAAAACCAATGTAAGAAATGTTAAAAAAATATGATACGAAATGAATATATGGCACGAAACGTCTTGCTACCCAAAACCCATCACTGACGCCCTATTCAACAACTTCCGACAGCTCTATGACGTTTATCCGTTTCTTTGTTGGCCCACCGACAGTATTTCAGTCATTTGTGAACATAACTACATATATATTACGTTGTAGGCAAATGAGTACCACACAAGTGACCACACCCAGTCACATTATCCTGAAAATGCGCCAACCAGTCCTGGCACTCCCACTATGCCTAGCTTTAAGCAAGAGATATACATACATGTATCATGTATAATTTACCAGCTTTATGATGCATACCCGTTCACTTCCACCCGAATGAGACGGATGTACACTACATAGTTCATTAATTTATGAGAGGAAAAACTTAAGCTGGGGGACCACAAATCAGGACGTTACTGTTGCCATGGTTCGTGGATGTGACACAATGTGAATTCAATGTGACATGAGGCCTCATCCGGAAATAAACATTAAAATGTCACTGTTTATTCATTAAAACTATTATTAACATCGTGTTACTGTAAAGGTAAAATAAACAAGATTTTTTAAAGAAAAAAAATGCGTGTTGTAACAAAAATAAAAGTTCGATATAAGGCAGGACAAAAACAACAAAACCCTGAGTTAGCCAACTACTGTTTGTAAATATAGTTCAGTTTTGTTTAAAAGATCATTTCATCAAGTTAAATAGAGAGGTCAATGGGCAGGTGAATGTTTTAGGGTCTTTTTGTATAAAAACAACAAATACTGCAGTTATTAAGAAACTTGGAAAATATAAAACAAAGATGCCAAACTTAAAGCAGCTCGTTCACAGATGATCGGTAGAAATAAAAAAATAATTGTCTCTCTCTCTCTCTCTCTCGTTAATGCTGATGAAGTCTTTGTTTCCTTACAAATAAACTCGGCAAGTGTAGGTCACATTAAACGGAAAAACGCAATTTTTGTAATCGCACCTTCGGCGAAATCGGTTAATAAAATAGGAAAATAATTCTATAGCCTTTATAAACAATATCGTTCACAGATGGTTGGTAAAAATAAAAACAATTTAAAAAAAAAAAATCTACACTCCCTAGTTAATGTTCGTGAAGTCTTTGGTTCGTCAAGTGTATGTCACATTACACGGGAAAACGTTATTTTCGTAAACGACACTTCGTGTAAAGCAATTAAATATAGAATGCGGTATCCCCGAAGCAGGTTCTTGTGGTACCGCGTGACACGCTCCGCAACAGCTTTAAGAAGACTGACGTCATATGACGTAAAATAACGCGTAAACAAAGGTTTAATTCACAATTTGTGTTTTGGCCGATTTTCATAAAATTTTCAATAAGATGCAACATAGCACCTCAGTGTAAAAAGTAACTTCCGTTTCCGGAAATCCGGAAAGGTCAATGTCATATGTAAATTATCGTGTGTTTTTTTCCGGCTTTAGATATTTCAAAAAAGATAAATATTCTATCGTTACACTTTTCAGATGACATTTAGTTTTTGAAGATCGGAGTTGAATCAGTTGAGTATTCAGAGTATGAATATAATTTGTAAAACAATGCATGGTCGTTGTATTGGTATTTCAATTTAAAAGATTGACCTAAGATTCATAAAGTTATACGGAGAAAATTAAACGACATGAACATATTTTTGTCGATTGTTTGCTGTTTTCTCGAGGTTTAACCGTCCATATCTAAAATGTCTTTAAAGATGTATCCATATGTAAAGCATGAGAACTTGACTTGACTTGGACTTGACTATTTGAGTTTACGGTCGCTTCGACAGTATTTCAGCCATATAACGACGTCCAGCTAATTACAGGTGGAGGAAGGCCCCGAATGCACGGAGGCATCCGGGTAGAACCACCGACCTACCGCAAGCCAGCTGGAAGGCTTCCTCACATGAAAATCCGAATGACCCTGCCGGGGATCGAACCAAAGCGGTGTGGGGCTGAGTGAGTGTTGAAGTCAGTGACTTTACCCTCTCGGTCACAGAGGCGTAAAGCATGTGAATTGTGGGAAATTTTGAAGACCTTTCTAATGGTACCTAAGTTTTTAAAATCGGACATCATAAGGAAGTTACATGAAAAATAAGAAGATTTTAAAACCGTTCTTTCATGCACCTCTGCAGTTAGTCTCAATCATGTACTTGCTTTTTCTGTTAGTTTTTGAATATAAGTTTAAAACATTATTTATCGCCTGATGGAACGCTGTTACAATGATATGCAGATCTTAATCATAGGAGCATTAATTACAAAGTTATCAGTCGAGAAGTATTACATGGCCGCGATGATATGAACCTCCTTTTTGCCGATTTTTGCCGTTTTTCTTGAGGTTTAACTGTCTATATCTCAAAGCCGTGGCAGATAGGTAGAAACATAAAGCGAATGAAATGTTGGAAATTTAAAGATCTTTCTAACGGTACCTATGTTTATGAAATATGACATTACATAAGAATGTTTATGGAAAATAAGAACTTCTGAAAAATTGTTTTTCCTACTACCTCTGCACATTGTCCCAACTTAAATTTGTTATGTTATAGCTGAAATGTGCTGTTATATGTTAAATGCTCTATGCTCCTTTTAAAGTCAGCAAGAAAATTCTATGAAAAAGAAGAAAGAATTGTTTGGTAAAAAAGGAAAATTGTATACCTATTTTGCATGTAAAGAGTACTAATGATGTCCATTTCTTGTGAAACACCAATTTCAAGAATTATTGGGGTTCATTGTGGAGAGCCAGCATCATGAAATTATAACAGGAAGCAAAGCTCCTGGTCCCCTTTAAATGCACTTGCTCTCATTTTTGTATGACGTCATTGAGCGTCACAAATTTTATCTGCTATCAATATTAGTTTGCGTACAGCTGTCAATTCTGGCCGGATTTTCTTCAGTTTTCCACAGATGATGTATGTCAGGATAAATGAATAATCCTTGTTTGCAGATCAGAAAGTCCTATCGTTTGTTCAAAACAAACGAAATCTGGTTATTATAATTATTATTTTTCTTTTCAATAATAAAAAATCAACAACCTTATATATATATATATATATATAGGTTGTTGATTTTTTTTTTTTTTTTATTAATTTTTTTAATGCGGCAGCGGCAGTTTTTCGGTCAAAGTAACGTACCGAATAATTTTGAATTCAATGAGTACATTGCGTTGACATTACAGTGTCAATGCTGAACTTGTGAAAGTCAAATTATTTGTTGAAATACAATAGAAACACAGTTGTGTCGTTGCTGAAACATTGAGACATGGTCAGTCTGATAGTGAAAAGGGGAATGGGATCCAATATACTTTATATGCATGTATTTTTTCTGAATCTCTTAACAACAACAACAACAACAAAAAAAAAAACCACACAAAAAAAAAAAATCCTAAAATAAAGAAACTAAAACGGTTTTTTTTTTGTTTGTTGGGTTTAACGTCCCACCGACAGTATTTCATTCATTTGGAGACGATGTCTACTTGAGAGAGATATAGTGCTGCCACACTGCAGTATCACGCTGTAGACATGTGGCATGATACCACGCCCAGTCACATTATCCTGACACCGGGCCAACAAGTACTGGAACTACCCTCATATGCTGAGCGCCAAGCAAGGGAGCTATACCAGTACCACTTTTCACGACTGTGGTATGTCGTGGCTGGGGATCAAACTCACGATCTCCCGCTCCCGATGCAGACGCTCTAACCACTCTGCCACCGAGGTCGGTTTTAAAACGGTTTTAACTGATTGGCTGGTTGGTTGGTATAGTGTTACAGTTGTATAATCTTATTTTGCCTTGACTAAAGATAAATATTTTCTTTTTCTTAATCTAAAATATTTCTCTAATTCTTCCCATTTGAATCAATGATTCATCTGAGTGAGCATCTTTTAATGAGTATATATTTTGTTATTTATCATCTTTATTTTTGTGTGTTTGTTTATTGACAATTAATGAAACTTTACAGATATTACATAAAAATATATACTAAGATACTGTTTGTTTAGATACTAAATCATTAATGCATTGAAAAAGATGTAATAAAAAAATACATGTATTATGTGAAAGGGGAAATGTATGTTCTCCTGTTACCCGATACGTTTCCAGCAACAGCTGTTGATAAAACCCGTGAACTATTTGTCCAAGTATACAAGAAAAAAATTAAACGTAGACCTCTTTCACACACGTATATGACGCACTTAAATTCATGTTAGGAATATATTTTTTAAAAAAAAATCAAGTCTAGTGTTTCCGGCCATGCTATATATATGAATATATATTGTAACTCTCATCTGATTTAAACCGGATGCCTGTAATTAAGAATTTTTGCCAAGTTTTGCAGGTCACAAAACTAAGATTTAAGCGTACTAAAGCAATTTTGGCAATGATTCCAATCAAGTACCAGCTTTACATCTATAAAATACATGCATACATTGTTTGTGTTTTAGATAAATAACTCTCTGAAACGCCCTTGAAACATGACTGGAGATTGGGATAGGGCCTTTTTATGGTCTGACGCCTAAATATATAAGGGAAGTAACCAATGCGTTAATTTGGCCGAGGATATAATGGGTAGTTATCTCCCTTCTACTGTGTTAAATTTTAGTTTGGTCAGGGTGCTTTCCCTTCTTGCCCTTTCTTGTCTAAGTGCAACTCATAAAACTAGAAATACTGGTTATGTAACATCAGCTGAATTCAAAGTAAGTAGATAATTCTGTTTTCTTTCGATGTGTCTGTTAGTCTTGGATTGGCGAATAATTCACTTATTGCAACATGGTCAAGGTCTACTTCAGCTTAGGTAATGGATTAGTAGATCTTGGTTAGTTTTTCACCTTGTTAATTAGGCCCTGTTAATTAAGTTAGATATATTGCGCATGAAGCATTTGTGTGAAACGTTTTGTGAATGTACCATCCAATATTTGTAGCTGGCCATATGTCAGGATATGATAAAAGCGCGATAAGCACGCTGTAATCGTGCATTTCGTTGTGGCATGTGAATTTTTCTGACCGCTAGTTTCGTATTAGACTAGCTGCTGATATTTTTGTACGTGTTCTAATACTGTATAGTTTATTTTTCCCTCAGTACATAGCTTATATAATAAGACTGTAGGCAGGCCACACTGAGTTATTGAGAAACTGTTTCTTCTTAGAGTAACGTTACAGTGTGTTACAGACTCATACTTTTAAAGGACCATATGACAGTCATCACACATGTATATCAAAAGAAATCTAGATGTTTTTTGGTGTTTTTTTTGGTGTTGTTGTTGTTGTTGTTGTTTTTGTTTTTTTTTTAAAAAGAACTTACATAATGAACATAACACATTTGATCATCCTTAAACCATTAAAACCAGTGGTGTTAATTTTAATTATATAAGAATCGTCATGTCATGGCATGCATGGAACATAGAGATCTCTGTTTGCCCTCTGATCAGGCTTGACAATGGTTTTCACAGGTATTTTTTTCCAGGTAGCAAGGACTGCTTGATGTAAACTATGTTTTAGACCCAAAAGTCAACACACACATTAGTTACATTCTGGATACATTACATGTTACTTTGAGATCTACATGTATGTAGAAAGTGCTTAGAACTACATGCATAATTATACAGGCAGCATAGAATTTTCTGGACGCCATCCGAAATCACTGAGATTCATACAAGCATGTTTGCCACTTTGATGATTGTTGATGCTAATGCTGGTAGACAGGTCTGATGTACAGGTAGACTTGATATACAGCTAGCTGCTGAGCCTGCACTGTCAGTGTTACAGACTTAATGGCTTGTTTTTACCTGTGCATGTCTAGTTTATAGAACTAGACCAGTCTTGTGTGTTCACTTGTATGTTAACATATGTGTAAAATAAACAGTTCAATAAATGACACTCTATAATGAAATCAGGGAGAAGGATATTTCCCAATAACAAGGGAATTTAAGCATATTTACGGTAGGTTTTTATTTTGTTAACATGATATGCAGATCATTAATGTTTCCTATAGTGTTCATGAGTGTATTCAAATAAAAATCCAAGGTATTATTTTTTTCCTTTTTAATAACCATCATTAGAATTTAAAAGCAAAAACTATGATACTGACCAGATGTATCCCTATTTATTGATGTCTTTTATTATTAAGGGCATTTTTGTCACAAGTTTGATCCTCATTCAGATTTAAGTACCATAATACATTTGACCTTGACCATCCATATTTTATCATATGACATTATGCTTAAACAGCTGTTTCTGGTTTCATATAACCATTACATATTTTCTTATATTTAACATGTTGCATATAACTTTTAGGCCGAATACACGCGCGTGTATTTTCCATATATGAATAGTGTGTGTTGAACTCAAACAGTTTGACTTAATAATGACTAGACTTGACTATTTGAGTTTACCGTCGCTTCAACAGTATTTCAGTCATATAGCCACGTCCAGCTAATTACAGGTGGAGGCATCCGGGTAGAACCACTGACCTTCAAACAGTTTGATTAAATGTGTTAGATGCAGCTAACTTTAAGATTTTTGATATTGCCTAAAGATATCTTCAGGAAAATATAGAAATGAATGTTTGTGTGAAAGCTCTGCCATTTCAAGCCAGATTAGTGTTAGCCTGATATGAATATACAAATGTAAGAACTTTATATTTGACAATGCTTTTTAAGTGACTTTGTTTGTGTGCATGTTTTTTTGCTTCTTTGAGAAGTTATTAATAAAAGGAGGAAGCTAGACTTCTTCTCTTTTGCTGATATTAATTCTGCTGTTTTATAAATGTTTCGCCAACAGGAAAGCATTGAATGCTGGGAAACATGTCCTGGTAGAGTTCCCCCTGGTAACATCTTCAGCAACAAGCTAAAAAGAATTTTTTAATAAAAAGGGTACATTTCAGTAAATTGACCCAAGTACTTAAAAACTGTAATAATCCTGTACATAACATGAAAACAAGTCTTACCTTCCTGACATTCACCATAGTTTAACATTAGAGGTGACAGTTTATTCAATGAAATCTACCAATCTACCAGGTACATGCACAATGTTTATGGAAATTATTTAAGGATGTCAGTAATCAACATTACAGCAGGACCCACATTCTTTAACATAAAGATGGTATGTAATTATGATTTTTATACTCAGACTCAATCTCTGCCAATTAGTTTCAACAGTGATTTGAGAATGATACTCAAATTTGAGCCTGAGGTCATACATATTAAATAAGAAGAGAACAGGACGCCAGCTTTACCTTCCAGTTACTCTCTGCATCTTTATCCAGGCGTGACATACTAAAGTCAGTATTTGTATAGCTACCTTGATTTGTGCTCAGTATATAAGGGTAGTTGCAGGACTGGTTGGCCCTGTGTTGGGATAATTTGACTGGGTGTGGTATCATGCCTCATGTCTACAGTGTGATACTGCAGTGTGGCAGCTCTATATCTGTCTTAATTAGACATAGTCTCCAAATGACTGAAATTCTGCTGGTGGGACCTAACAAACAAACTCTGCATTTATCTTGAGATTTCTCATCTGCACATGTGAAAAACAAAATTAAGAAACCTGGCCTTTTAGTGAGTTGTATTTAAACTTTTTGAGAGGTACTTATATTTTCTTTTTGTCTGAATTAACTTGTGGAACTATAATCAATTGCACAGGCTTGTTTAGCTTGTTACCTCACATAGAATTTCTTGAAGCTTTGGCAAACAGAGCAAACCCAGATCAGACAGCTCCTTCTTGTTGGACTGTCTGATCATTGACTTCTCTGTTAATCTAAACTGTCTGCTCAGCAAAGAAAAAAACAACATTGTATCATCTACCATTTAAAGTTCAGAAAATAAATATTCATCGTTCATAGATTTGTACATGAGTATTCATGAGGTAAAGTGTTAAAATAGATTAACCCTTTCCCTCATAGAGGAAACCATGAAAAGACCTATGCAAACAGCATAAAACCAGATCAGCCTGCGAGTAACTCGCAGGCTGATCAGGTTTTATGCTGTTCGCTGCTCCTCAGTGGTCTGGAAATGAGGATTTTTCTAATTAAATTTGGTAAGGTTTAACTGTGGTTTTCTGCAGATCAGGCTTTATGTGGTACCTACTGAGTGCATCAAAATGAGTCTATATGAGGGAAAGGGTTAAAGTACCTTGTTGACAAGTGCTCTTGATCAAGATTAACCAAAACATGTTAAATTCCAGCATATTGAACACGGAAACTTGTCATTTGCTCGAAATGCTGCATCGAGGATTTGAAGAGGGAATGTATATTTTTATGACTAAAGGTTTTATAAACATAACTCTCTTAATGACCCAATAACTACAAAAACATTGTGGCAGGTGCCATACAGAAACACATTCGATATAGCTCTTTTTTATTTCAGAGAATTATGGTGTTTTAAGGAGAAATTATTTATTTTGTCGTCTTTATTGATTTAATGGGATTAAAGTTAGAAAGTGCCAATGAAACTCCAAAACATTGTAAGGGTCATGTCTGACATGAGTTTTGCTATAAATGAGATCCAAACTCTATAGATAAATCAGACAAAAAAAATAATTCAAGTATATTACATATATATTGTATTTTCAGCCTTGATATATCAATTAATCCTTAAGTGATGATATTTGAAATATGATTGCAGTTTACAATGACAGCATCAGTATAAGGTATACATTGTGAAAGTGTATTTAGGGCTGAATGCAAAACTGTTCTATATTCATCTATTTTTGTATGCACTTATAACAGTTTTGTGGTCAGTTTATGTTTTATGACTTATATGTTGAGTGGCAGTAAGCTTTAATATTGCACCAGGTAGCAGCAGTTTATCTTTAATATTTTTTCTTTTTAATTTTGTTAATAAATTAGCAATTAGATGCTGTTGAGTATTAAAATGATCCAATCGCATATACATTTATAGTTAATCAGGTTTTTTTGTTTGTTTTCTTGTTCAAAACTTTTCAAAAAAGATTAAAATCTTACTTGCATGCAAGTTAACTCCTGGCAGATGAAGATTTAATGGAGAAGAGAAATTGATTAATTTCACTGATCATTTATTTTTATTTTCGTCATTCTCAAAAAAATAGTTGGGATGTTCAGTAATGGATGCATATACATTTATTAAAAAGTGATATATCATTGTTACATTTATTGGCTCAGAATAATTTAACATGACACATGCTTCTGTTGAAATTGCATGGGTACTAATATGTAAGGACTTCTTGGAAAAGAAAGATAAATGTCATTTTTAGCTCGACTATTCGAAGAATATGAGAGCTATTGTAGTCACCCTGGCATTGGCGTTGGCGTTGCAGCTTTTGGTTAAAGTTTTGCGTGCAAGTTACTATCAACCTTATATCTCAATAACCGTTTATGGTATTGACTTGAAAGTTTATGAATATGTTCAGGGGCATCAAACAACCAAGGTAGATAACTCTTGACTGAATTTAATATGAATTATGGCCCCTTTTTAACTTAGAAATTTTGGTTAAAGTTTTGCATGCAAGATACTATCTAGTTTGTATCTCAATAACCATTCATGGTATTGACTTGAAAGTTTATGAATATGTTTAGGGGCATCAGACAACCAAGGTAGATAACTCTTGATGGAATATGTTACAAATTATTGCCCCTTTTTAACTTAGAAATTTTGATTAAAGTTTTGCATGCAAGATACTCTCATGCTAATATCACAGTATCCATGCATGGGATTGATTTGAAACATCTTTAATATGTTTAGGGGTATCATACTTTCATGGTAGATAACTCTTGATGGAATATATTACAAATTATGGCCCCTTTTTAACTTAAAAATTTTGGTTAAAGTTTTGCATGCAAGGTACTTTCATGCTAATATCTAAGTATCCAAGCATGTGATTGATTTGAAACATCTTAATACATTTAAGGATATCATACTATCAAGTTAGATAACTTTTGGGGAATTAAATTTGACCTCTTTTTTAACTTAAAAATTTGGTTAAATTTTTGCATTCAAGCTACTTTCCAGCTGATATCTCAGAAATTGCTTGTGGAATTGACAAGAAAGTAAAGGAGTGTCTTCAGGGGCATCAGAAAACCATGGAGAATAACTTTTGGACTGAATTTTATGCAAATTATGGCCCTTCTCTAACTTTGATTTTTATGCTCACCGAAGGTGACGCATATAGTCGCCGCTTCGTCCGTCCGTCCGTCCGTTCGTCCGTCACACTTTCCTTGTCCGGACTATTTCTCAGGAACTAACGGCTTGAATTCAACGAAACTTTATGGGAAGCTTTATTACCAAGAGGAGATGCGCATATCGTCAGCATGACCCGATTCCTAAATTGGTTACAGAGTTAAGGCCCCTTGACTTTTTGGCCTATAGTACATATTGCATGATTCTTGTCCGGGCTATTTCTCAGGAATTAATGGCTTGAATTCAACGAAACTTTAGGGAAGCTTAATTCCAAGGAGATCCATATCGTCGCTGACCCGTTCCTAAATTTTTCACAGAGTAAAGGCCCCTTGACTTTTTGGCCTATAGTACATATTGCATGATTCTTGTCCGGGCTATTTTCAGGAACTAATGGCTTGAATTCAAAAACTTTATGGGAAGCTTTATACCAAGAGTAGATACACATATCGTCTGCGTGACCTGGTTCCTCAATTTTTCACAGAGTTATGGCCCATTGACTTTTTGGCCTATAGTACATATTGCATGATTCTTGTCCGGGCTATTTCACCAAGAGTAGATACGCATATCGTCGGCGTGACCTGGTTCCTCAATTTTTCACAGAGTTATGGCCCCTTGACTTTTTGGCCTATAGTTCATGTTGCATGATTCTTGTCCGGGCTATTTCTCAGGAACTAATGGCTTGAATTCAACGAAACTTTATGGGAAGCTTTATTATCAAGAGTAGATACGCATATCATCGACTATGATAATGTAACAGTCAAAGTGGTCTACCAGTCTGGTAGAGTTATTGACCTGTAAGCAAGGGGTCCTGGCTTTGAGTCCCAGTCTGGCTGCAAATGTTTCTCACTGGATAACATTTGTCTAACCTTTGAAAAGGGAGATATAAATGATACAATGTATAAAGAATTCAGTTACTTAGGGTTAAAATCTCACTCTACTAGAGTCTCCATGTGATAAAATTCATATCATTAAACTAGTATTTAGCGTAAGCTATATTTTCTTATTTGATGAAAGATTTTCATACTTGGTCTATAAAGAATTTGTTTTCTAAACAAAATTAACAGTCATGGACAGTAACAATTTACAAAGTGATGTTGAAATGCATACATTTTGACTTATTGCTACCTCTGATATTATTTTTGTTACAAGTTTTGTCTTCACTCTTTATATTTAATTTGTGGTTTTTTTCAGTAATTCGATAGCCAATATATGGTCAAAATATATATAATGAATAATGAAATTCCTCATTGAATAAACTGTGAAACCTTTAAGGACACCACGGTGGTAACATACCCTGCTGTGGATCCTTATTAAGGTTATGGGTTTCAATCCAATATGGGCCAAAGATTTTTCATGACCTTCCTCACCCAGAAACGTCAAGAGGGATTAGTTAATGTCTTGTTTCTCAATCAAAGTAAGATAATTAAGTTAAAACTAAAATGTGTAATCTGCAAGAATTTTATGTTCAGTAACATAATTGTAGGAAAGCATTAATGTTAAATCTGAGAGTCCTATGTAGCGTTAAGCATAAATTGGAACAGTAAAGGAGAATGTGTGGGGTGTAATTATACCCCCGCAAACAAAGTTTGAGAGGGGGTATATAGGAGTCAGTCTGTAGGTCTGTTTGTCTGTTGATCCGTTGGTTTAATTGTCAGTCTGTCTGTCCATCCCAAAACTTGTGATGCGAACTACTTCTATATTTCTGAAACGATTCAGTTCAAATTGTAAGTGTACATTGATAATTAGATGGAGAGGTGCGTGACATAAATTTCACTTGAGTTATCTCAAGAATTTCGGAGTTAGTGCCCCAGATTCAACTCTAAATAACTTGTGATGCGAACTTACTGATTCGGTTCAAATTTTGTGTGTGCTTTGATAATCCCCAGGAGAGGTGCATGACATAAATTTCACTTGAGTTGTCTCAAGGATTGCAGAGTTATTGCCCTGGTCCCATTTGTGAATTATCTCCCTTTGCTTTATTCTGTTTTTCTTGTCAGGAGCATAACTCGAAAGTTATACAAGGTATTGACTTGAAACTTTAAATGTAAACAGGTGATGACTAGGAAAAGTGCAGTGTCCAGGAACTGTAACTCTACCTGGTCTCATGATTTAATTATCTCCCTTTGTTAAATTGATGGGTTTTTTTTCTCGAACATAACTCGAATATTATACATGGTATTTACTTGAACTTAAAATGTAAACAGATGGTGACTAGGAGAAGTGCAGTGTCAAAGAACTGTAACTCTACACTTTTAAACTACTGAGCCAAACAACCGTAACTGACTCTCAATCCACTTTAAATAAAGACTTTACTTACTTATAACTTACTATTATAACCATTATACTATGTATACAGGTTCTTATCTATGTTCTGTCTGGAGTCTGGCTTCCCTTGTACCAAAGCATTTTGCGGGGTATTAATCACCTTCTTTGATAGTTCTAGTTTGAAACTGTTATATTGATTTCCCTATTTGAATGAGTCTTTTAGCTGTGAGGGCCGAATATCAATTTTATTTGCCATATTCGTATTAGTTTAATCACGGACACAGTACATGCCAGAGTTGCGTAAACTGCTGCACTTCACTGGCTTTTGCCACACAGTTTTATTCATAGTATTTTAATTGATAATTTTTCCTGCATACACAAGCAGTTGTGTCTTGCCCGCTAGAGGGCATTGAATTTGGATATCTTGTATTGTCATTTTCGCAATCATTTACAATATATATAAAAAACAAGCCCTTTTTATGTCCGTTTTCCATCTTCATTCTCTAGGACACACCATCATTGTAAATTCTGTCCAAAAGATAAAAAATGATATAAAAAAAGTTCTGTGGTCCAGTGATAACCTGCTTTGGATCTAAAGGTAGTAGATTTAAACCTAATTAGAAGGAAGGTGGGGCAAGGCTTTTTCATGTCTGTCTTATGTTCAAAGTACTGGTCCAACCCAGGAACCATTGAGAGGGATAAGTATACTGATAAGTTCTAAGAACTTGTTTCCCAATCAATGAAAAATAGATAAACTTTTTAGCAATTCAACCTGGAATCCATCCTAGGTTAATCCGATGTTATGTGAAAGGGTATAAAATACCTGTTTAGCAATGCAACCTGGAATCCATCCTAGGTTAACCCTTTCCCTCATAGAAGAAACCATGAAAAGACCTATGCGAACAGCATAAAACCAGATCAGCCTGCGAGTAACTCGCAGGCTGATCAGGTTTTATGCTGTTCGCTGCTCCTTAGTGGTCTGGAAATGAGGACTTTGTAATTAAATTTGGTAAGGTTTTCTGCAGATCAGGCTTTATGTGGTACCTATTGAGTGCATTAAAATGAGTCTATATGAGGGAAAGGGTTAATCTGATGTTATGTGAAAGGGTATCAAATACCTGTTTAGCAATGCAACCTGGAATCCATCCTAGGTTAACCCTTTCCCTCATAGAAGAAACCATGAAAAGACCTATGCGAACAGCATAAAACCAGATCAGCCTGCGAGTAACTCGCAGGCTGATCAGGTTTTATGCTGTTCGCTGCTCCTCAGTGGTCTGGAAATGAGGACTTTGTAATTAAATTTGGTAAGGTTTTCTGCAGATCAGGCTTTATGTGGTACCTATTGAGTGCGTCAAAATGAGTCTATATGAGGGAAAGGGTTAATCTGATGTTATGTGAAAGGGTATAAATACCTGGTCAGTCTGCTCACTAGGTACCCTGGTTTTCTCTCATATCAAAGATTACCCCTCCTCTCCCCATAAAGAAGACTATAAGCCAGATCACTTACTGTTCAATTTTGATGAAGTAAATTTTAATTGGATAAAAATTACTGGATGACTATTTCAATAATTATGAGGTTAGTAATACTTCAAAATGAAGCAAGAATGTAGATATAGTATGACTGTTTTTTTAAGCACGTGTTTTGCAAACTGGCTGCAGAATCTGATATGATGTTGTTTAATTTTTTTTTTTAAATTGTGTGTAATGTTTCATGGCGTCTGCTTCAGTAGAATTTCAGGATATTTGTTGTTAGGTGACAAAGTGCATTTGTCTCTGTTGAGAATGATGGGTGTATCACTAATTTCTGCTGCTTTAGGTTGAATGTATGTGGCATTGTATGGTTTATGAGTGTAAAATGTATTTTTCTTATGTATATTTCGAGGGATGAGAGCGAAACTAGGTTAAAGGCTTATATAAATATATGCACTCAGCCTAGTTTTGCATTCACCCCTCGAATTTTTTATGTTTTGTTTTCATCTTTTTCTTTACATATGCGTTTCACTCATTTATTATTCTCCATTTAATGATGCCTTTTGTAGTTTTCAATTCATGAGTGAATTATTGCTAATGGACTGTCTTTTTATGCCACACCAACTTTGTTGGGTGGGGAGGGGGAGGCATACAGATTTTCAGTCTCTGCATCCGTCCATGTATCCATCCGTCTGTCCGTCACATCTCAGGTTTACCTTTTGCTTAAGCTTTTTATGTATGAAGATGACTTCACATCTTTATGAAACCAAGTACACATGTACATCATAATATGATCTATTTAATATTTATGCAAATTCATGGCTGTGACATATATTTCACAGTTGGGTGAACTTTTTAAAATTTGTTATTCTGCCTCAGGTTTACCTTTGCGTTTAAGCTTTTTATGCCCCCAAGATTTGTGATCGGGGGCATATTGTTTTGTCCTGTCTGTTTGTTGGTTTGTTTGTTGGTTTGTCAGCAACATAGATATTGTCCATAACTTTAAAACTATAAAAGGTATTGACTTCAAACTTCATATTTGAATAGAATGCAACTAGGACAAGTGCAGTGACTAGGAACCATAACTCTTCCTGGCCCATTTTTAGCTCACCTGAGCACTTGTGCTCGGGTGAGCTTTTGTGATCGCCTTTTGTCCGTCGTGCGTCGTCAGTTGTCCGTCGTCAACAATTGATTGTGAACACTCTAGAGGCCACAGTTTTGGCCAAATCTTCATGAAACTTGGTCAGGATGTTTGTCTGCATGATATCTCGGATGAGTTCAAAATTGGGTCATGTTGGGTCAAAAACTAGGTCACTAGGTCAAATCTTAGAAAAACCTTGTGAACACTCTACAGACCATAGTTTTGGCCCAATCTTCATAAAATTTGGTCAGGATGTTTGTCTACATGATATCTCAGATGAGTTCGAAATTGGGTCACATGGGGTCAAAAACTAGGTCACCAGGGAAAATCTTAGAAAAACCTTGTGAACACTCTAGAGGCCACAGTTTTAGCCCAATCTTCAATAGATTTGGTCAGGATGTTTGTCTAATTGATATATTGGATGAGTTTGAAAATGAGTCACATGAGGTCAAAAACTAGGTCACCAGGTCAAATCTAAGAAAAACCTTGTGAACACTCTAGAGGCCTACATTTTTGTCCCAGTCTTCATTAAACTTAATATGAATGATGACTGCATGAATTCCCAGTTGAGTGCAAATTCAGGTAGGATCAATATGTAGGTCACTTAGTCAAATGTTAGAAAAACACTTTAGATGTCAGATTTTTTGTCATTATGCCTAACACAGCCATCTTACTCAGGTGAGCGACACAGGGCCATCTTGGCCCTCTTGTTTTAATTATCTCCCCTTTCTATTTTTCAATTTTTGATGTGAACATAACTCCTAAACTAAACAAGGTATTGACTTGAAACTCAAAATATAAATAACCAAGTAGATGACACTAGAAATGGTGTAGTGACTTAGAACCATAACTCTACCATGTCTAGTTTTTGATGATCTCCCTAATTTTTTTATTATTTATTTGGGAGCAAAACTCATGAACAAAACACTGCAAGGACTTCAAACTTGAAACATAATATGATAGCAAGTAGGAGCAGTGCAGTAACCAAGAACCATAACTCTGCCTTGTTTAATTTTCTGATTATCTCCCTTTGTTTTATATATCAATTTTTTGGCAAGAACATAACTCAAATATATGGTGAGTAGCAGAAATGTAATGATTGTGAAACAGTACTGTTGGGTTCTATTATTTAAAAATTAGCTGCCCTTTTTTTCAAAATGATCTTTATTTTTTTGTCTTCAGCATTACTCCATTACTATATAGAGAAAAGTCTACATATTTGACATACTTACACCATTAATGAATGGCTTTCAGTTGACATCATTATTTTTACTTCTGACCTGCTCAGATGTGGGTATAGTGTTTTTCAAACACATCTTGTTTTCTAAGAAGATGACTTCACATCTGATAAAATTAGTACACATGTACATCATGATATGATTTATTTAATACTTATGCAAATTTTCTGCTTTTACCAGTATTTTATAGTTGGATGAACATGGTGAATTTGATTGTTCTGCCTCAGGGGATGACCTAACATCTTTATGAAATTAGGTTCAAATGTTCATCATCATATAATCTATTTAAATATTTATGCAAATTTATGGCTTTGACCTATATTTCACAATTGAATGAACATGGTAAAATTGGTTCTGCCTCAGTTTCACCTCAGGTTTACCTTTGTGTTTAAGCTTTTTTTTTCTATGAAGATGACTTCATATCTTGATGAAACTAGGTACACATGTACATCATGATATGATATATTAAATATTTATGCAAATTTATAACTGTAACCTATATTTCCACAAGGGTTTGGCACAAAAGGCCCCCCCCCACCCCCTTTCGTGCCAAATCCCTGTGCTATATTTCATGGTTGGATGAACATGGTAAAACTGATTGTTCTGCCTTAGGTTTACCTTTGTGTTTAAGTTTTTATTCTATGAAGATGACTTCACATCTGTATGAAACTAGGCACACATGCACATCATAATATGATCTATTTAATATTATGCAAATTTATGGCTGTGACATATATTTCACAATTGAATGAACATGGTAAAATTGATTGTTCTTCATATGTGTTTAAACTTTTTTTCTGTGAAGATGAATTTACATCTTCCTGAAATTTGACATACATGTAAGTCATGCTATGGATTATTAACTGGTAGCACTTATTCAATTTAATGGCTGTGTCCCAGGTTTACCTCTGTGTTTAAGCTTCTTTTTCCTTAAGGTAACTTCACATCATCATGCAACTTTGTACAAATGTACATCATTATATAATCTTTTAAAAATGCAAGCAAATATTTGGTTTTGACCATATTCTGGTGGAGCATTAGTGTCTCATGGACACATTTTCTTGTTTTGAATTACTTGGAAATTATTTTCTATATAAGTATAACATTAATTTAAGAACAAAATGATACTCTTTTTTTAGAATTATATACTTGGAGATAGTAATTTACAGCAATTTTCAGTATTTCTATCATCATCATTTCTGAAATTCTATGAGAGTTTGACTCAAGAAATTGTTCTAACATAATGTAGGTCTTTGCCACTTGTAAGTGTTTATAATATGCTGTTACCATGTCTTTACCATGAATAATAATATTGGTAATGATATTAATAAGTTGTTTTATTATACTTTTTCCAGGGCTGGTTTTACATGAAGAGAACATAGCTCTGCTTACCTCAGGATTTGCTGGTTTCAAAGAGAAGCTTGCAGGGGCAAATAAGCAGGTTGCCAAAGGGGAAATAAAATTGATTGGTAAGCTTGATTGGTAATTTCCCTTTCATAGTTTAATTTAATTATATGTTGGTGTTTATAATTTTGTTAAAATTAATTTTCATAACTTTCTTGAATAAATAACTCTTAATTAATTTTTATCTTTGTAGTGATAAATTGTGTTTAGGTGTTACAAGTTATCATCAATTGGTGGTCGTATGACACCTGTCATCTGTTTGTGATGGTGTATAACAGAGGAGGGATCAGTCTTATAAAGCAAAAAAATATTACAAGGACGCCATCTTTATGACCTGGGCAATGTTTTTTGTTGTTGTTTTTTATTCTAGATACCTATAGTAATTCTTATTTAATAAGAATTTCAAGGATACAGTGCTCCCATAGTAGTTTCCATTGACTACAGATTAGAGGGTTATAAGCTTGAATCCTCTCTAAAATAGGTGTAAATACCGGGTAAATTGTTCAGTATTTTTTCCAGATAGAGAATTTAAAAAAAAAAATAAGAGAAAACAAGTAACATTATAGATATTTATCATATAGCAAAGGTCATTCTTGAAAAATGGAATGTATTTGGCTTTCAAGAGATTTTATCATTAATTTAGATCAAGTGTTTGTTTATAGGCTTTTGAAAAAGACATTTTTTACATGAAAGAAAACATTGCTACTGTTAACAGGTAGCTACAATGGATGGACGGAGGATTTCGAGAAGTCTGGAGGACCATTCTGTGTGAACATCTCCTTGATACAAACACTGTATGAACTGTTCGGAAGTGACCTTCAGGCCACAGGGGGGAACCTGGAGAAGAATGAGAAGGGATTCACAGCTGTCGGCAAACTGTCCTGTGCTGAGTGCAGGTAGGTGGCTAACTGTGGCTTAGTGGTTTGCATATGTAGTAGAGCTAAAATATGTTGGTACATTTGTGGACTTAATGCTAGTATTTTTTATTGTTTTTTTCTTTGTTTTGATGAAATACATGTAACATGTGATGTTTGTATTATGTTGTATGGGGTCACACCATTTGTCTGTTTTAGTCAATGTTATCCAATGTAAGAAAAGTATGAGTACCTTTATCTTTTATGGGATTGATTTTTATTGATGTTTTTATGTGTCATTTGGTGTGAACTTGATATTTAGTTTCTGTTGTATTTGTGTGTATTTACTTTCTTAGATCACCTGTGCATGTGACAAACATGACTGAATAGATATTATCCGGAACTCGGCAAATGTTTCCCATCTAATCTGGGGGTACAAACAAACGTCAACTGTTAAAGCTTCACGGTGCACTACCATTCACAATAGAATTAGTGCAACACCACAAGTTGTAACTGTTAAAGTTTGTTTGTAACCCCAGATTAGCTGGGAAATTCCCAAATATTCTCAACGCCGGAGTGAGTCCATTTTATACTATTCAAAAATGGGAAATGATGGTCCCTCTGATTGAGTGGCTAGAACACCTGTCCCAAAAACAGGAAGCTGTACACTCAACTGATATCTACTCCTATTAGCTTGATACTCAGTATGTAGTTCCAGGAATGTTTGGATAGGATTTGGCTTACCTATGGCATGAGAGGCAGTGTTATAAAGTCCCAAAATAACTGGAATCCTGTTGGTGGGATGTTTAGCCCAAGCAATGTAGGCATCCTATAAATTGTTCTTTCCAGGAAGCTGACACTGACCGTGAGAAGGACAAAGGAGAGATCTAAGAGAGACAAGATATTTTTGTTTGAGTTTGAGGATGGGGCAGTTTTACTTGATAAACCTGATGCTCCTCCCCCAAAGCAGGAGGGAAAGGAACCTTCAAAGAAGATGGGTATGTTAAGCGGACAGTCAGCTTTTAAGTACTTTAAATATCTGAAGAATCATAATCAAATTTTGAATTAAAAAATCCTGGAATACTTAATTTCATTGAAGGCTTTTAGGTGAAAGTTTTAAAGAGATCACATTTAGGAAATTTTGTCTTTTTTTTTCAATATAAAAGAAGTATAATTCAGTAGTGTTTGCTTTTTTAATCACATGTTTGCAAAATCTTAATCATTAGACCCCCACTTTCAGCTGCATAGAAATGACTAACAATGTCCTATCCTAATGCATTCCATTTTACCTATAGTTAGCCTCTGCAAATTGTTTTCAATGATACTAAAATAGCCAACTGTAAAGGTTCCCATTGTTGTTATTGTTTTTCATAGACATCCTACTGCTTTTAAACATACAAACTTTAACTTTACTTTTTATTTGGGATAGTGCGTAGATATTGTAACTGGATGTGGTACATGTATTATGCTACTGGTCTATGGCATTATAATATTTGTCGGTAGCACAATATGTCTGTTCTAAGTAATAAGTGATTACCTGGTGTCAAGATAACACAATATGAGTGAAAAATTCTTTTGATATGAAACTTAACACACATCCCCATCTGCAAAT
>CM037789.1:59220280-59270280 GCA_021229015.1 Solen grandis | reverse complement strand
CCTACTTATTTTTTGTCCAAACAGGTTTGTTCATGAAGGACTTCATGGTGTTCTTGAAGAAGGTTACAGGTGAGGAGGATGGCAGCAAAGATGTGGAGAGATCAATCCGCTGTATGGAGATAGCTGATCAGATACACAAATACATGGGGCTGTCAACATCGCTAGAACAGCAGTGAGGGTGGGGTGTTATGATGGGGGTCATCCAGAGAAATCTGTGGTTAGGTCAATTACTACATGAGAGCTACAAGGGAAAGAATCTATATGACCAGACCTGCATTTCACAAGATATCTCAACTTGAGATGTTCCTCGTTTTAGAAATCTGTAATTCTGTATAACCACAATTATGAAATTTTAAAGAAAGTAAAGTTAATTTTCTGTAGTAGCATGCTTATAATAGCTTTTATGCAAATCTTTTTTGTTGATGGGTGTGAAAGATGAGAATTCCAGACTGTTTAGTTTTTATGTGAACAAGTTTAAGTCTAAATTTTACTTATTTTACATCGATTATGAAACAAGTTATCACAACTTATAGTAATCTCTCTCAATGGCTCTGGTGGCGGCGTATGTGGTCATTATTGTGGGAGGAAACCAGAGAGCTCGGAGAAGACCCACATGTCTGGACGGGCAACCACTGTACCCTCTCACGTACGTGACCAGGAATCGAACCAAGGATGCATTGGTGAGAAGTGAGGCGCATTACCACTACGCTATCCAGGCATGTGAACAGGTTATATGTGCATTACTGTGTTAGATTTAAAATTATCTTTAGTCTTGTTTAAGGATGGAACCATTCATTTTGATAGCCAACTAGTCTCACATGGAGTGGGGCAAGATTATCAATGTAATATATATCAAAATTTAAAAATAGGAATATTAGAAGAAATAATCTGTTCGGGTTGTCAGTCACCACTCAAAGCCTTGGACGAATTATTTTGTATGATGGTACTCAGTTGAGCATTCTAGGATCAATACGGCTCTATCGGTTCTTTTATCTGTTGGTTTTCTTTTTCTCAGTGTGATATGATTATTATTTGTTTCTTATTAATTTGTCCCCCCCCCTTTAACTCTGTATGTTTTATAGTGTAGAAGTTTCTTCGATAAAGATCTCTCTATTGAATAAGCATTTATTTGACTTTATAGATTCTTTTCTCATTGGGGCCATAATCTGTCGGTATTTATAATAATATTTTGGAAAAATCTTTTTGAATGTAGACTGATTATAAATCATGAGATTTTTATTCTCTTGTACAATGTAATCATTTTTTGTCTAAGGAGTGTTGCATTAAATCTCTTCAGAGACTGGTTTTTTATCATGTTTGTCTCATTTTTCATTTCTGATTTTCAAATCTCAATCATTATAGTGTCAAACAAGTTTTAACCTATCAAAAGTTCCTTCCAGTACACTTCTTAACTTCGAAACAGAAAGGCATGCTTACAAAATTACAAAAACTTGGTTATACATTAAATTAACTACAAGAAAAAGAGCAATAGAGTGTGTTAAGCATTTTGACTAGTCTTTACTATTTATGGCTGTAATCTTTATTTGGGCTTATCATACAAGAAAGTAGAACTCAGTAACCTGCACAATTTTATATTTGATAGCAAAGCTCTGTCAGTTTTTAAAGACAGTTATAATATCAAAGTAGATAAATCTCTATTTTAAAGAGCACATTCTGCTTCATTTTTGTGTCACCTGCTGTGCATCACACTTTTTCCATCACTCCTTCAACAGGTGACACGTGTTCCAAAGATCATCATTGCAAAAATGTCATTTATGAATAAATTCTAGTTTTTTTTTTTTTTTTAATTCACTCATATTTTAAAAATCAAGTTAGATCAGTTTGTTTAAATAAAATACATCTTGTTTTTGATGGTGCTTCCTTTATTGTGCATGCTGTCTAGGACACATCTTGTCAGACAGAGCAGCTTGTATTTGTTGATAACCATTCTTAATGTCTCCTTAATTTCAACCAAGTGATTAGTCTCCCTTGGTTTGCAGTGTTTAGTTTTCATTTGTGTGCGTGTTTGATATACTGTCAGAACTTGTTTAATACCATTTTGTTGTATTTAATATCCATTTTGTTGTATAAGAATCATTTTAACTTTGCAATATAAACCCACTGTGTTCACATTCTAACATTTGTGTGTTGAGATCTTTTTGACTTGAAACCTTGTGTAAAATGTTTTTATATTATGTAATTATTATATATTTGAGACTTTTTATTAAAGATAGTACATTAGTTGAGAAACAGGTGATAAATATTTTTGTGGTTATCCAGGCTTTCATCTCGAGGATTTGGTGCAAAACTATAGAAATTTTATACAAAAAAAAAAAAGAAGTTACATTAGTTTTGCACTGAGATCTTGATTTTGAAATCTTATTTTTCCAATCATCACCTTTCAAGGGTTACTTCCCTTGACACTGATGTCATGTTTGTAAGGGGGAGATAATTTCATAGGGCAAGTAATGATCTTTTGATGATTATAGATGGAAGTATGCACCCCTTGGGTTCCTTTTATCACAATATATTACAGTCAAACCTGTCTTAAGTGGCCAAGGGAACAAGATAGAGTGTCTGTTTAGCCCAGGCGACACCTAATTGAGGGCAATTATGAAATGTGATTTATGTACAAGTGGCCATTAAGTCAGGTGTATTGATATAGGTGACATTCCTTTGTTTGGGGTGGTATTATTTGGAAAACATTCCCTCCTTAATCCTACAACATCCCAGTTTGACTGATGATTATCATTTATTATTTACATATTATTCATGTTAGTAATGGAATGATGATTTATTTGGATTTTAGTTCTTTGATTATGAGGTTGGTATTTGTAAGTATAGTTATAGTGTTGTTTTTGTGTGGTATTTATATTTCCTTCTTTTTTTCAATATAAAATTATGTTCTGGTTCAGTTTTTGTGGGTTTGTATTATTTATATGTGTGAATTTAATGATTTATTGACAGATTTCTTGCGATATGATCATATGCAGATCACATGTTTGACCCAATTTTCATGAAACTTGGACAGGATGTTTATCTACCTAAATCTTAAATGATTGAGTTTAGACCTGGTTGCCATTGATTATGAAAGCTGTGACCCATATAGAGAGGTCAGATACTTCCCCCAAGTCTTCATTATGCTTGGTCTGAATCAAGGTTAAGAGAGAAAATCCAATTCTAACAATATTGAGAGCAAGCTACCTTAAATTCTATGTAAGATTAAAAATAAAATTGAATTTATATATGAATTGTCAGATCTGCCATGTGCATAAGGAGTTTTGACTTTCAGATTCATGGCCATATTGATTTTATTTAACGTGTATTCTAAGTACCATTTAACCTGAAGCCAGATATTTTTTTGTTATTATTATTAAAATTTGATATTACGTAATTAAACGTTTTACCCAATTTTGGTTGGTTGGTTTGCTTGTTATTAAAATCCACATTTATTGCTATCCTCCTGTGTAACTTATGTATGACATTTACTGAATGATTAATTTGGATTTGGTGATTACTTCGGGTTGTTTTTAAGTAAGGTCGACATGGGCCAGTGGTTACACTCATGCCTGCGTATCCGAAGGTTGTAGATTTGCACCCCAGTTTCAACAAAAGATTTTCGTGGCCCTCCCAGTTGCAAAGTAATGTTCCAACCCAGGAATCGATAAGAGTGACCAGCATGACTTGTAAGAAGTTGTTTCCCAACAGATGAAAAATAATTTGTTAAAACTAGTAAGAGAAAAGGATGTTGAGAGAGAGGAAGGTATGGGCTTAAATTAATGAGAGCTAAAAATGATTGATTACTGCTAAGATAATGAAAAAAACTTGAATGTAGAAGATACAATGGCTAGTTACTATTTATGTAAATATCAGTAAATCGGCTTATAGGGTTTTAGACTGATGACCAGTCGAGGTCAGTCCTGCTGAAACGCTGGGTTTAGAGTTATTGCTATTTCATGTAAATCCTGCCGGCAGTTTCTCATCAGTGCCTTGACTGCTTTGATTTGGATAGGTAGAAAATTTATCGAACTAGATTAACATGTACACACATGTGATGCACAAGTTCGTAACATTAAATAAGAACACATTGCACTGTGGATTTCTTATCGAAAATCATTGTCACTAGCTCAAATCTTACAAGAGAATCATCAAAGGCTACTTAGTATTATGTGATTCTAGTGTTCTACTAGCTTGTAATTAGATCAAAGATTATCCCCACAAAGTGTGACCATCTACATACGACGAGAACATGCACCAGCTGGCTATCAAACGATATGAGAAGAGTCTGAAACTGCTACTGCAGAGGACAGTTTAAAACCGTCATGGAACAGCCAGTAAATATGGGAGACACGTGACAACCGGTTGCTGCCCATCAGATGTGAATACACGTTGTTACAAAACGCGTGTAAGACAAACTTAAGTTTAAAGAGGGTTTTCAAATGATGCTTTGCTAATATTTAAAATAAATAAGTCTGTTTTCTTGCCAGTGGAATTGTTTCTTACTAAATCGTTAGTTAGTTCAATGAGAGGATCCTCACATGCGTGTTTATCTCGGAAAACATGCTGCAGATCGTTGAGGATATTGAATTTGCTCTGGTGTGCAGAGAGAATTGAGATTTACATTAAATGTGTGTAAAAGAGAGAGGCCGGTAATTTGCTGGAGTCTAGGGCTGATAAGCTGGTGTAACGTCTTACATCTCGCTTCCATTCCAACCCGTTGCCCTTGAGAGCTCATTAGTTACAGCCGCTAGACTAGAATAACATTGAGAAAGTGGAGGGGGGGGGGGGTAAGTATGAGGGAGTCAAGAAATTCGGCTTACTATGCAAACTCCGACATGTTTTTAATTATCGGAAGAATTATTTAAGTTATCGACTTGACAATTTGAGTTTACCGTCGCTTCGACAGTATTTCAGTCATATAGCAACGTCCAGCTAATTACAGGTGGAGGAAGACCCCGAATGCACGGAGGCATCCGGGTAGAACCACCGACCTACCGCAAGCCAGCTGGAAGGCTTCCTCACATGAAAATCCGAATGACCCAGACAGGTTTCGAACCCATGCGGTGAGGGGCTGGGTGAGTGTTAAATTCAGCGACTTTACTCTCTCGGCCACGGAGGCCCCATTTAAGTTATCGCGGTATTCCCGGAAGAAGCCAGCCATTCAATGATTAGCGAAGTTTTTAAAATGGGTAGAAAATATACTGTATAACAGATGATGGGTGCCAGGAACTTTCACCCACCACCCCCTTACACCACACGTCTCGATAAACACACAAATACACTAGTCATCGAACAAGATTCTGAAGTGCGCACAAGCTCACATACGTTTTTTCACATATGACTATCGTATGTAGCTTCTGACAGATGGCTGCATGAGAAAAATCGTTGCGAGCGATAAAACAAGCTTTTGCGCCTCCAACTGCAATCTTCTAGCTATCTCTCTCTCTCTCTCTCTCTCTCTCTCTCTCTCAGTGGCATGCTTCTAATAATTTCATTGCGCTAAGTATATTGTTTCTCAAGACGAACTACGGCAATTTTCTTATGGCTTCTTTAATGATCAGTACAAGATGACTGAAATTGCATTTATTTAGATATCGAGCAGTGAAAAGTTATATTTATGTTATAAGCATTTTATTATTTATAAGTATGCAATAAGATATATCTTTGAAAAAAGCAGAGATTTTATATTTTACAAAATTCATATTTTGAAACATTTTTAAGTTATAATAAATTTAATGGCTAAAAAGAACATAGTGTATGTTAATCAGAGTGCCTAGAACACTCGACCGAGGAGTTGGCAGTATTTAGAGATAGAGAAATTAAATTATTAACATATGTTCATATATTGATATCTTAGCTATAATACTTTTTTATTATAGATAACTTTTAGAGTTGATTTTTTTTTCAATACATAGTCAATTTTTATCAATAGCACACACGGGTATGTACTGCGTTATTAACACAGTAGAGTTCAGACTACAGTGTGCATACCTATTCATATATCCATGATTTGATTGAATCCTAGTACTTCGTTCTATTTATTGATAAAACAGAAAAATAAATACACGAATGATAAATGTATATATATTCTGAAATAAATATCGTGTATTAATATACCGCTGTTTTATTTAAATACATGTACTTTAATCAGAAAAGAAATCAACTTTAAGGGGTGATGCACCGTCTTTTTTATTAGTTTAGAAAGTTTAGAAACATATGAATAGGTTGCCACTGTCACTGTGGACTATATTAATGTTATTGTGATTGGTTAACTAGGAACGTAGTAAGCCATTCATTGCTTCGAGGCTATAATATTAGTGGTGCGTCAACTAGCTATAGCAATCGCGTTATTCCGCCTGCCTTCGCAATCCTCCGTGTAATTCTCATAACGCTAGAATGAAATACACGTGTACTTTCGATACATCAGATGCTAGTCAGTCGTGGGTATCCAACGATGAATGAAACTGTCTCAATTCTAGGAAAAGTAATCATATACATGTACAGACAAAGAGCATGTTTACCTATATGAATAACTGTTAAGATTGTTTTGCTTTATTGTACTTGATGTACCAAACTAAAAACAAATAGTAACACATTAAAAAGGGAATAATCCATAAACCAGCAGCATTTTCCTACATCGTAATGAATTCTAACACCACACAATACTGTAAACATTCGGATTCCTTCCCGAAGGAGATGAAAGAGGTAGTTACGAATAATACATGACTTCTTGCCAAGTGAAATAATTACACTTTAGTGATATCAAATAACTCAGTAAAACACATATCAGCTATTTCGGTATAAAAAGCATTGCGCGTTGTTGCTTTTTACGACATTTAAAAGTTATTACTCCTTTGCCTTTACCTTAAACAAGAAATGAATAGCGACAGAATAATGAAAACTGAAATGTGTGACAGTGAAAAAAAAAGTTTGAATCTGTCGTAGCTAACAAGGTTTTTTCTTTATTGCTTCAGTTGTTAACATCGACATTCCTCTAGTCGGCTATATGCCTAATTTAGTTTTTATCTGACACCAATCCACGGGTTCAAATTAGTACTGGAAGTTATACACGCTAACAACTAACTGTCATTAGATACGAAAATTTAGAAAATAAACAATATTTTGGAACATTGTTTCAAACGTTTTTAAGACCCAACACTCCCTCTTATGCAAACTTAAAATAGAAGATAATTTCCTTTCATTTTTATCTATTATGAAATCAGAACTAAATATGTATCGAATACGGTGTATACTTACATCTGCTTGTTGCGGACTGTCAATGGAGGTGGAGACAGACGTTGTTCAACCACAAGTTCAGTACATGTGGCAGCTTTGTGTAGTTGTCTGCTAAGTACATATGTTTGTTAGTATAGATAACTTTTAAGTACAAGTGGTTGTTAAGACTGTGGCTGCTTAGTACATACGGCTGCTAAGTACATGACTGCTTAGTAAATGTGGTTGTTTAGTACATGTAATTGTTTAGTACATGTGGCTGCTTATTACATGTGGTTGCTTAGAATAGATGCTGCTTAAATCTGCTTAGTACATAAGGCTGCATAGTACATTTGACTGTTTCGTCAATATGGCTGCTTAGCACATATGGCTATTTAGTATATAGATGACAGATAGGTACATATGGCTCCTTAGTACTTGTGGCACATATGCGGCTGCTATTTACATGTGGTTGCTTAGTACATTTGGTTTCTTAGTTCATTTGGTTGTTTGGTACTTTGGTTGCTTAGTACATAGACGGCTTAGCATATAGACATGTGGCTGCTTAGTACATATGCTTGCTTCGAACATACAGCGACTAAATATTTATGTAAGCTAAGGGACTAAGGATGCTTAGTGCCTATGGTCACTTAATATATATGGCTTCTTAGGACCTTAGGTTATTTAGTACATGTGGCTACTTGCGTGTAGTTTTAGTTCATATGACTGCTTAGTGCATATGGTTGCTTACTGCATGTGGTTGCTTAGTACATAATAGATGGCTGCTTAGGACATGTGGCTTCTTTGTACTTGCGGCTGCTAAGTAAATATGTCTACTGTCCTGTGGATGATCAGGACATGTGGCTGATTAATACATATGTTTTCTTAGAACCTGTAGCTGCTAAGTATATCGGCTGCTTTATATATATGGCTGCTTAGTATATATGGCTTCTTAGGACCTTTGGCTGCTTAGTCGTCGCTTATCAATATGACTTTAGTTGTTATTACATATACTTTGGACATGTTGCTGCTTAGTACATGTAGTTGCTTCGTCCAGATGCTGCTAGGACATATTGCTGCTTAGTGTATGTGGTTGTTTAGTACAGATGGCTGCTTAGTACATGTTGTTGCTTAGTATAGATGGACGTAAGTAGATGTAAGTAAAATATATAAGACAATGTCAATTTTAAATCTTTATTCAGTTTGACTGCTTATCAGAGGCTGTTGATATAATGTTACTGTATTGTGCATGTATATTAATTCAGCCTTTGAAAGGTACATTTATCAATTTATTAAATAAATAAACAACATACATGATGCACATTCATGCATAAATGGAAACACAACTGAACTTAGAAAAAAAGCAAATACAAAAATGTTTAAATTGCTATATATAATTAATAAAACAATAACGAAACTGCATATTAAATAGATGTTGAACACAACCCTATGAACAGAATGGCAAACATCATACATGTTAAACATGCAACTATGCGGATATCGATTATCTTACATTGACTGGCGTGAAATATGCATACATTTATCACAGTGCAGTTCATAACAACACGATCAGCTATGTCATAAAACTGTTAACTTTAACCCTTTCCCTCATATAGACTCATTTTGACGCACTCAATAGGTACCACATAAAGCCTGATCAGCAGAAAACCACAGTTAAACCTTACCAAATTTAATTATAAAGTCCTCATTTTCAGACCACTGAGGAGCAGCGAACAGCATAAAAACCTGATCAGCCTGCGAGTTACTCGCAGGCTGATCTGGTTTTATGTTGTTCGCATAGGTCTTTTCATGGTGTCCTCTATGAGGGAAAGGGTTAAAAAAAAAACTTCCTTGATATCTTAATCATTGCTTTAACATGTCTTCGAGTCTGGACATCTCAAAGGCAATTTTTATTTTTCTTATTTAATGTCTACAGATGCTTTGCGCAAACTAAGAGGAAAATTGCAAAATTGCAATACGGGTATACATGGTAGAAAAGGGAAAAAAAAAAAGAAACATACTAATACACTGCAACTGGACAATAAACAAACTATACTGAAAACAATGGCGACAGTCCTGTATCATCTCAGTTACAAGATTTGGTTACTTATCCTGCTGACCATTTAGAATTAACCGAAGAATGAGGTAATCAATCGTTGAAACCGAGGTCAGTGCCAAGCACTTTTGTGTCATTTTCAGTATTTGCAACTTAATTTGTAGTATTCGTTGAACTGAAATAAAAGAAGAAAAAATCCTGCCAAGCTCTTTGATATGCATTGTTCTAGGCCTAGTGTGAATGGAAGAAAAAAAAACAAAAAAAACAGACATGCGCCAAGTTTGATGTCCTAGATTACAGTGAGATTATTCTGACACTGGGCTGACCAGTAATGAAACTATCCTTGAGTTGAGCGCCAATCATAACGGAGATATATAAATATCATTTTAACGACTTTGGTATGTCGCGGTTAGGGAACGAACCCACGACTGCCTGGTCACGTGATGGTCGATAATGAGGAATTAGAAATGCTCGAACATAAATAGCCAGATGTGGCTAAGAGCGATGATTTGACAGTGTTGACTACAGATTCCAAAAGTATGGATAAAAAAAATAATAATAAATAAATTCTAATACTTTATCAGCATGCACTGCCCCTGCCTCCTGGGCTAGTTTATTTATACTACTGTTTTGGGTCACTGCCTAGAGTAAATAGACACACTCCGGAATAACAAAACAATGTGTTTTCTTTTTTTTTTCAAGTTACATGTAGGTATAACACTTTTTTTTTGCCAACAGCAACAAAGAATAATGATAGAACAACTGTTGTGATGCATACATTTCAGCCGCATTACATGAACACCTTGTTTGTACCTACATGTGAGCTCTGGATATCATCAATTGTAAATACACTGTTTCTGCACATGTCATCATGAGTCACACTGTATTAATAGAAATTTAAGCGAAACCGTAATCCCGGTAAAAATACAAGTCAAACGCGTATTTTCTGGTTAAAACCAGACAATAAGATAGGCACCGTATATTCACGTTGCATCACGCATTATATTCTAATAAAACATAGTAACGTGCTTGAATTTAAATCTATATCGTATCTCAGTAACAATAGCACGAAAGAATGGGCGAAAAAAAATGATATACTTCGCGGGCTACCTGGTTTTATATTAATCGCATTACCCGTGTCATTTTCATGAATCATTGTAAATTATTTTCGTCGGGATCTACATTACGCTACATTCGTTGAAAGTTTTAGCTCCTGGAAACCGATCATCAAGTTGACTTCGCGATTTCTTAAACATTTGTATACCCAATACATATTAGTGTATGCAAAATGAAATATACAGAAATTTAGGGGGAAAACGTAAATCCATTAATTTGCATTTCTTCCCTATCTCCGTATTAGAGAATCACTGATGGTACTCTACCGTTCATAATGTTGTTGTAGTTGTTGTTGTATTGGGGTTTACCGTCGCTGCGATAGTATTTCAATCATATAGCGACGTCCAGCTAATTACAGGTGGAGGAAGACCACGAGTACACAGAGGTACCCGGGTAGAACCACCGACCTACCGCAAGCCAGCTGGAAGGCTTCCTCACATGAAAAATCTGAAGTCCCTACCGGGATTCGAACCCACAGCGGTGAGGGGCTGAGAGATTTGTAGTCCACGACTGTAACCGCTCGGCCACGGAGGCCCCTACCGTTCATAATGAGCTACATTAACTCTCTGCATACTGCAACATAATTAAATTTCATTTACATTAAATTTCGTAATTTGAAGTAAGGGAATTTCGTGAGCACATTTTTTCGTGAACCTATGTTCTAGAAAACGTGAAGTATATATAAGAGACAAATTTTCGTGTGGATAAATATTAGTGGATAGAACCCATCACGAAATCGACGAAAATTAGTGTCCCACGAAAATTAATGATTTCACAGTATGCGTTATGCTTGATCAGACAAATACTACCATCTTCAGTCTATCCAGGCTATACAGTTGTACTCCTTCAGTAGTAGTACAGTATAAATCCAGGTCAGCCTGCAGAGGAGGAGTTAGTCATTTTATATATCAGATAATCAAAATCATCAATAAAACACACCTAAATGAGCTATTTTCACGGGGAAGGGTGCCGTATAGTAAATCATTTAAAAAAAAGTAGATAGCACGGATATAAGCAATTCAAAGTATTTATTATTTATATATACTGAAATAATTTATTACTTGAACAAAGAAAATGGCTATTAAACCAAACGTTTACGTATTGCATATCGCACACATATATGTACGATGTCTCTCCACTCTGTCATCACATTTTAATTATGCACCGGACTGCTATCGCATGGCAACATGAATAATGTATAGGTAACTATAACAACGGGAAAAACAACAACAACAAAAATGACGAGGAAAATGTGCGTCCTACAATCCTAGTGATCCTACTCAGTTCGACAGTCTTAACAATGACCTGGTTTTATGGCACATAAGCACTACATGTCCGGCATAGGTTTCAAGCTTCTGTTTGCTTCATTGATGTAGAAAATAAGTTTGATAATGTAGCTTTACCAGTATTTTCATCAACAATATAAGATTCCTTAGATCACCAGTTTGTATTCACTTTTTTTTTTTCATTTTTACACTGATTCTTATTAGATCGATCAAAATACAATATACTCATGTATTAATGATTAAAAAGTTAACTTTCATTCATCACTGATAATCTATATATGTACATGTATCCCTTTAATTCTGTTTTTTCTGTCAATTGTTCTATTAAAGATTAATCAGTTGCGAGCTGTATCGATTTATACACAGAGCATATAAGCATAAAAACATTCTAACTACAATGTAAGAGACATTTATGTTTTGGGTTTCATGTCCAGGTATAGTAATTAGTTTGTAGATAGAAATCTCCCGAGTCAATTTGATTGAGCAGGTTTTGTCAGAATAACGAACAATTGTAATATGATGTTTCTGAAAACAAAACGGTATAGAAAATATTCTCTCTATTGCCCCTGAAAACATCAATAGTATTTAACTGCGAAAAAAAAGCTTAGACGGATTTATTCCGAATTTTTAGGAAACGAAGAAATTATATTTGACTGGTACTCGGATATAGCTTCATGAGCGGATCAAGCGATTGATCTTGGGGGTGGGGTCTGATTTCCTCCAATCTATCAATCTCAGTCCGGACCACTCCAGGATCCTCACATAAAATTAGTGTTAATAGCACAGGCTAAGATATAAATATGATTGGAATACAATATCGATTTTTTTTCTGTCCGAGAATTTGTTAGCTCACCACATTCGACCGAATAGTGCCGACTAAAAATGAATATAGTTCCAGCTTGCTAGCATTTGTGACATAAATGCATCTGACCACAGTGTTTATATGCAGGCATACAGCTAATTCATGTACATAATGTATTGGTTTCGGCATTCCATAGGTACATTTATATCCCAATGGACAGTAACTTATTTGAATAAAAAGACCAGATATGTATCCAAAATATTTTAACGCGATTCCTAGGATATTTGGGATGGTAATCATTTAACAAGTTAGACGTGAATCTTGGATCTCGAATGAAAGACTAATTCCCTTTTATTCATCAGAAATTAAGGGTTTCCGTATTGCTTTCCGAAGATGGAAGCTTTGAAATACACACAACTTTTCCATTCAAATGACGTCACTGCAACACACTAACTTCCCAAAGCAACGGCGTCTGTGAACATTTGGGTCTTCCAAAGTTCCCGTTAGCACCAGTAACTTCCGACCAATTGATATGTATATTGTAACTATAAATGAAATGGTAAATATGAAAATCCCGAATCCCATATCTAGACCACTGATGTACATCAGTCTTGATCTATCTTGCCGGTTGCAGTATATTTCACCTATAGTAATTTCGTCGTAACAATACGAAAGTCCGAGGGTTGAAAACGTCACATGCAAAATGCTTATTGATATGTTAATTATCACGAGTGTATAGAAGCAATCATCTGAAATAAAAGAAATATATTGTTTATATTCATTGATAACTTATACAATTATCGAAATGCATAATTAGGTACAAAAACATAATAAAATTCTCTCGTACATTTCCCGAAACATTTCAAGATGAGATTTCCACAACTCTTATATCATTCCAATATCTCTAAGTACATTATGCAAAAATATTTCTATATTGATATAATTCTGCATCTTAAGGTCTTTAGCTTAGGAATGGTTAAAATACTTAGTGAAACGCATGCCTGGTCCAGTTCATATTTCATCTATAAAACCTGATATTTTCCGTTATTCAAAATACTTTAGAACTAACTTAATCTCTCTTCTTCATCTGCATAAAAGAATACATTTTTAAGACATGTTTTTAAAAATGTGATCATCATTTACTGATACTTTTTATATAGCTTTACTTCATACGTATGCTTTTTATACGATGTGTAATTTGATTTTTTAAACTTACCAATCAAAACGAAACCGAGATCTAACGTCAACTCAAACTTATTTAAGTAATTATGATACACACAATGTTAGTCTTTCAGAACAACACACACACACACATATTTATAGAAACTTTTGACTTACTCCTCTCTTTGTCCGACTTGGATTATTGACATTATACCGGAAAGTTGTTCCTATTCCTACTAAACACGTGGCCAGCGTCTGAAAAATTTCACGTGTAACACCTTAAGATTTCAAAAAAAAAGTTGTTCAATCAGCTATTTGTTTGATTCAACAATTTCAATTATTTGTTGATAATAACAGCACTAAGTTATCGACCCATAGATATTATTTGAAGGATAAAAAGAGAACAGTTCTCTTTCTTACAGCTCTTACGTTCGATCTTTATAAAGGGTTTAGTGCGTGTTTACTCATACTCTCTGGATATTAAAAAAAAAAAAAAAAAAAAAAAAAAAAAAAAAATTCTTCAAAGCGCACTCAGTTATTGGTGTATACTGTATATATTTATCTACTTTTTTCGGATGATTTCTCTATCGCTCGCCACGATTAATGAAACGTCATCTAAATATATTTACACAGTTAAAGTAAATATTCCTTGTACAAACAACCAAGTGCCTATTCATCAATTCACAAGACAAGTCAAATAATTGTCTAATGAACTAATCATATACGTATATAAGACAATCTACCATTATGAACTGAGGGAAAACATAAGGTCCATTTTCTGAGTGTATCTTTCAGTTTTCAATCAGATCGCACTGCATCTGTCATATCATATCAAGGTATTCCTTTTTTTTTAGGAAAAAAAATGATTTGATGCATGGTTCACTGTATGTATAAAAGTATGCACGTTTAATAGTTAAGTACATGAGTAGGTTTTCCTTTAAAGTTTGGCCGGAAAGTGACCGTCGTCGGAAACCCTCTCGCGATTAGTTTCATTACTTTCCATATATCATATTATATTATGTACCCGAAGGTTGCAATTGAAAAACTGACAAAAATAATCTATTCACCATACGGAACTTATTGTATTTATCTCAACAAACATATCACATCTGTCACATGACATGAATTTCTGTAATGCACATCAAACCAAGAGCACGTCGAATTATATTTGCAAAGCAGGAAGTTGCTGTACAGATCGCTGATAATAAACACATGATAATTGGCATGTGTCCTTGTACATGCAATTTAACCCTTTCCCTCATAGAGGAAACCATGAAAAGACCTATGCAAACAACATAAAACCAGATCAGCCTGCGAGTAACTCGCAGGCTGATCAGGTTTTATGCTGTTCGCTGCTCCTCGGTGGTCTGGAAATGAGGATTTTGTATTAAATTTGGTAAGGTTTAACTGTGGTTTTCTGCAGATCAGGCTTTATGTGATACCTATTGAGTGCGTCAAAATGAGTCTATATGAGGGAAAGGGATGAATGCCAATGCTTTTAACAGACAAGTAGACTATACTCAAGGAAAGTAGCCATAGCGCTATCTATCTAAAGAATACAACTTGTGAACAATCTTTTGTAATCATACATACGGTAATGCTATTATTTTTACTAGAGACCTTAATGGGTGAAGAAACAATCTTATCCTCCTATTTGCTTTAGGATATGTATGTTTTATGTCTGACTAGAGGTTTTCACCGATGGGAACTCCTGACAGTATTGCTTGCTATACTGACATAGCCTTGTTTTTACTTAAAGCTGCCTTCGATTTCTACAACGGCGAAATTTCCATACATAGTCTTTGCTACATAAACATATAATGTGCAAAAGATAAAACAATGCTTATTATTGTGACCATAGCATAACAAACTATATTTACAAACTGAAAAACTGATATTATAAATGAGCAGCCAGTTTTATGGGCCTATATACGTTATCATAATTATATGCGTACATTGTACATATGACTGGTTTAATGTAAAACAAGCTTTGATTCAATCAGGGTAGTAACAATCTGACAACCTTTCGAAGATGATATAAAAGCTGCAATGTAAAATTGTAAATTATATAAAAAGAAGAAAAACATGAATCCGCAACTGCGATGAAATCACATAAAACAATTTGTCATGTTATTTTTTCTGACTTATTATGTGTTTCCACCCGAACTCGTACCAATAACCCAATCCTACCGGCCGTGACATGTCAACTGTGCCCAGTGATATATCCTGGGTATGTTTAAGTCGCTCCTAGGACGCGGGTTCGATTCCTGTTCAAGACAAACATCGTGGCATATGTTACCAACTGCAACATAATACGACTGTATAACGTGACTACCACATATCTAAATGCATCTTTTAAATCGATTGATCTACACATCATTGAATTTTTACTATTTTGTTGCCTTTATACATACGAATAGGGCATGGTCTGCTGGTGTCGATGTATATATGCATATGATCATATCAACATACATGTATATAAATTACAGTCTGAATGTTTAAATCTACATGTACATTTATGGCGCAGTCTTTTATAAGATCCCCTCTTTTTATAAAACACAATTAATTTCTTACATGGTATATGAATCAATCGAAAGTTTTGTACACTTCGATAAATTCGATATTGATTTCTCTTTTCATGTTTACATCGAGCTGTTTAAATCAGGACAGGATTATATTTACAACCCATTTAAATACGATAGTATTTTATGTTTTATAGCTTTGAACACGCAATGTCGTTTTGAATCTTTTGACGAAACAAACACATAGATATACAGCACATCATATGGTAGCGTTAATATTTTACTCCTATGTTTAGATATGGTGGGTCCGGTCTCTATGTATGATTATTTAGAACGTCGGTTTGATCCCCGGCCGCGATATTCCAACGTCGTTAAAATTGAGCCTGCATGACATATGACTAAATATGATTGATGCTCAATATACATACAAATATGAGTAAGTTAAGTTCCAGGATGGATGGCCGGATGTCGGGAGGAGGATACTGGTTGTTGTATCATGTTTTATATTACAGTGAGGCAACACTGTTTTTTTTTTTCATGTACACAAAAAGTCAACAAAAGGCTAAAATACTGTCAGTGAGATATTCAACACAAGCATTTTAACAAGCAAATAAATCTTGAATTATTTATAAGATGAATGTCATTGCAATGCATTGTCACACCGACACAGATTTACTAATGAGCGTTTGGTCAGGAACACTGACAATATGGCAGGGAGTAAATTCAAATTTGCCAAAAAAAAAAAAAAATGAACTATCACATTGGGTGTTGATCTGGGACTTTTATGCAATGCCCTTAATTGATATGGGCTGAAATTACTGTCAACTAAGGGTTGTGGGTTCAAAAACCAGTTGGGTCTTATTTCTTTCTATTTTGCCTTAGACCATTATTTCTGTATCACTCAGATCAGATCTAGAAAGAAAAAAAAATATTTCATTGTTATGATTTGTATTTAAGTTTCTTTCATGTTCCAAGGTAAAATGTCGTTTGATTTTTTTTTCAGCTTTACTTACTGATAGATATTCAGTGGAAATAGTTCTTTTTTTGCAATAATTTATTTATTCAACAATAAAATGTTCATTTTTTAGCAAATTCCATGACTGTACTTACAATATGTTACAGACAATACGTTTTTAAAGATTCAGTATATTTATAAACATTGTTAAAAGAAAACACATGTTATCTATGAATATTACAAGAAAGAACAAATGTGTTTCTTCTTCTCAGTCAGAATTCTGTATATTCATTAGAACTGTTTAGCCTGGTGTGGGAAAAAATACACATTTCAATATATATACAAAAATTCATTTTTGGATTTAAAGCCATAACTGGGGCTATTTTTTTATTTTTTTTTTATTTTTTTTGTAATATATCATATTCTCTGTATATATATTTTTTTCGTGATTCTAAATCATATCGACGTGTGTAGAGTCCCGGAACCTTACAGAACTTAATATCGGACCAAGTGCAACCTTGAATATACGCATTACATAAATAGCCAAGAAATATATTCAAATATGACTAATACTATGAATCATACACAACTTAACCTAACCGTTAGAAAGAATAACTATGCGTGTACAAAAGCTTAGAGCGGATGAAATCGTCACTTGAAATAAGCTTTGAGTGTGAGACAGAAATAGTCTTCATATTTTGAGGCCATGTACAGCATGTATCTATGTTTAGTATTCAGTCAAGAAATGACGTTGTATGTTACCGTGTACTGTATGAAACACCTCTATATATATATGACTAAACAAATGCGTCACCCTTATAGGGGTAGTTGACCTCGGCTTATAGATCAAATAGAGGACATTCGTCATAAAAAAAATAATGATAGAATGAAAATAATAATGAAGGTGTTTTATTTTATACTAAATTATCGGAATAATGGGATATTTTCTAAATTAACTTATATTTTCATGAACAATATTTGTACTTTTTTATTTTCGATTCAGTTCTTATTTTAAGTCTTATTACCCACTGTACAATGATTCATCTTTTATAATTAACTCAAACGTTTTCTTAATTACTTTTGATAATGGTTGTTCAAACAGTAATAACAAAACTGATGTTCGAGTTCAATTCTGTGGTTGTATCGAAGTTTGCACTGATTTTGCAGTTCTTGTTTTCCCTTTTGAAGAGTGCGACAAGAGAAATCAAAACGGAGATTTAATATAAACCACGTGTAATCGAGGTTTATCTATAAAAAAAATGTCGAACGTGAGGAGGGTGGGGTCTGTAACTTCCAATCTATGAAAATTGCTGTACGAGGGACTGTTTTATTTTATCTTCCAGGTCTCCAGGCCGGGATTTGATGTGAAAGCACTCGTAAACTATATTTTATGCACATTCTGAATTTAAAACGTTAATTTGTTTGAGGTTTTCATCTCTCATTAAATATGAATTTGACATTTTGTGAGTATATAGAAGACAGTAAATATAAATGAAATTCTGATTCATATCTATTTTGTTACAAAACAGACTTTATTGTAATTGTCATTATGCGGCAGTTAATGATCCAAAACAATCTCTATCATTTCAATCAGTATTCAAACACGAACGTGTTAGGCTTTTAGTCGTCCCATTGTGTTAGAGTTAAGTTTTGAACCAGGAATAATCATTTCAGTGTGTGTTTTAATTAGTGAAATTATGATATATACAAAATGTTTGAAAAATATTATATTTCAGTTATTATATAATTTACGATATTCGCCCGTACTCGACAACGTTCGGCAATTTCCAGATATTCACGTTAAGTTCCGTTTGTTTTAATAGATGAGTTTTCGTATAGGTTACCGGAAATGCCCGAAGTTGCAATCACTTCAGTGGCTCGCGTCTTCAAATGAACCTATTACACTTTTACACCGATCGTTTCGGTTTTCACATGTAGTTGTACGTTGTGTTTTATTGCGAGGAGATATTGTTACTGTGTTAACTCATTTGTATCACACACTATTTTGCCATCGGGTTCAGATAACACATTTTCATCAAATATAATTCAGCAAAATGAAGCAAACTCCTGAATACATTTTAATCTCATCTGAACATAACATCTGGGATGGTTAATCTTTGTACTTTCGTTAAAACCGTACACATTGTTATATCAAATTGAAATGCAATTTTCAACTGAAAAATCAAGTTAACCTTGCCGTAAAACTGTCCAGTGGTAAGATACCAAACTGCTGAACCGAAGGTTGCGGGTTCAAACCGTTTTGTTTTGTTTTCTTGCGCGGAGGGGGGGGGGGGGTCAAGGTACTGATCCAACCCAGAAACCGTCGATGGGATGAATATTAGTTGCCAATCGACGTATAGTTAATAAGTTTAAACTAACTAAAACTGTTGATAATTTTGTTTACTTACAATCAATGACTGTCAAAAAAGTGAGTATGGAAAGGCAATAAGCTATAAAAATATAAGAAAGTAGATACGGAAATATCAGATGAGCGTATCGTAACATACAGAACCGGTCCCAGTCGTCAAATGGTTATAGAACGTCAGATGTAGCCTGGAGGTCTTGGGTTCGATCACCGACCGCGACATATATATCAGTCATTAAATATGACACTAGTATATCTTTAGATCAGTACATAAGGTATTTCCAAGACTTGATTGCACAGTCTCCAGATAATATGACTGATATGGTATCACGTCATTTGTCAACGGCACGATACCCGTCTCATATAGACAAAATTCGCCCCAAAATTACATGAAAACTTTAAGTGTGACGGAAAGCCTTAACAAACATACACTAATATTTTAAAAACTAAATTTGTGAATAGATGTATGAAACTAGCTTGCGGAACACCCATAGTGTTTTGACATACTTTGTTTCACCCTGTTACCCTAGACGTAACAAGTCTGCCAACAGAGCCTTGTACCTTGTATCACTTCACTGACTGTGCTTTTATGGTGAACTGCTGACTTTATGTAGTGTTTTTATAACTAACCTCAGTCATAAACAACAAATAGTCAAAAAGTCGCAAAACATACAATTAGATATTATTTTATAGTGTAAAAACTGACAAAGGAACACATATAAATAGGAAATGTACATGCATGTGTAATTTATTCCCTTTATATACCCATATTTCACAAGTCTAGCATGAATAACTTTTCTCTCTCTCTCTCTCTCTCTCTCTCTCTCTCTCTATCTATCTCTCTCTCTCGTTTGCAAATATTGGATGATATGAATATGTCGGCTTTCCATGCAAATATGTACTATGTACATAGGAAGTGAATTTAAAAAGTATGTGTTCTTGGTTTAAAAAAAACACGCAGAAGTTCAGGTAGCGCTGTGATTAAGTTTGTATGTGTGTGTGGGGGGGGGGGGGGGATAATGGCGATTATAAGGAAGGGGACGAGGTTTTCTCTATATTTTCTTAAAGCGCAAAGTACTATACCAACCCAAGATTACAACGCAAATTTTATATCGGGGCTTACTGTCTCAATCATGTGTAAAGCAACGTCCGACCAATTACAGGTTAAGGAAGACCGATTGAACACGTGTTGAAACCAAGACCCTCTGAAAGCCGGTACGATGACCTCTTTACATAAAAAAAATCCGAGTGATCCTACCAAGACTCGAACCTATATAGCAGTTTGATGGTGATATCTTAAGGGATAACGCATATCAATATGTATCAAAAGAACTTCAAACATTATATAATTTGGTTAATTAGTAACGTTCATTTTTTTTTGTATTGCGACTAGAAAGGACACGTGCAGAGGGACACGACCCGACGGAATTTTTTTTTGAAAGGGAGGATGTATTAAACAACAAACAGATACACAAAATTATTTGACGTAGACGTGTTGAAAACCTAGCATCACTTTCGCATGGAAAAAAGACGCAGGTATAATACGCTGATTTATATTGATAAATCGATATCAAGGACTGGGGAAAATCTCAAATCTGTATTTAATGCCCCACTGAACAATGTGAGGAATTATACACCAGCATGTAGATTTGGTTTTCGGGAAGTGCTCGTTGATTTACGTAGATTTACGTAGATTACGAGGTTTATCCCCGTGATAAGATCTCATGCGTAGACATGTCCGGGTGCACCATCGAGGCCAAAGAAATAGATCGCTTATGAAATAAACAAACTTCAAATTTAACGTGCGTTTGAAATAATTACTCACGAATACGCCCGTCCAAACACCAGATCCTGAAGCAAAAGGCCAGACTAGTTTAGGCGCCGCATAACTCATCGTCCAGATACCACATCCGGTACAACCAATGGCGGACAGACCAAGCGCCACAGACGCCATTTTGAGCAGATACACTGAATATTCCGCGTCGAAAGACTCTTGTTTTTCGTAGTCGTCGTCTTCGTAATCGTCGTCCTCTTCTGGAAATGACGTCATACAGATTATGAATAGTGTATTGAGACATAAGTACAAAAACAAGCCTGTATAATCTACAGAAAATATAACATACAATTCATCGGCAAATATTAAAGAATGAACATTTGTTGAATAAAATTGGATATAAACTTGCCACATGACGCTAGATTATTTTTTTTCAAATATCATATTGTTATATAAAATGTTAAATGTATTAGGGCAGTTAAAAGCCTGACATTTGACAGGAGTTTGGCAGAAACGCCCACGTTCTTTGGTGTGTGTGTGTGTGTTTTTTTGTGTGTTTTTTTTTTTTTGGGGGGGGGGGGGTTATAACGGTAGACTTGATTCCGATTTTGGGGTCTTATTTATCCTTATAAAGATAGATACCTTAGTTTATAGAATGATTTTAGTACGGTAAACAAACAAACAGACGAACATACAATTTGATTTAAGTATCTCTCTTTTTTATTTATTTATTTATTTTTTTTTTTTGGGGGGGGGGGGGGGGGGCAATTATAGTTACGATAACAACCGTGATTTGCTGTAACATACGGGTTTCTTTTCATATCTGTTTGTGGTAAACAGATAACCGATATGTACATGTAATAATGTATAGAAGTTTTACTATCAAAGGAAGTCAACAAAGATTACCACGAGACGAGACCTGGTTAAGCGTGCGACAAACTTATCAATATAATTATATCTCTCAGTCTCACATGGCGTATTAAGTGACATCTCTCTCTCTCTCTCTCTCTCTCTCACATGACATATGAAAGCAGTTACTTTTATTAATTTTCTCTATTCTTATGAAAAATGTGACTGCTCGCATTCTTTCTCTCTCTTTCTCTTTTGAAGTATTTTTTTTCTCTCTCTCTCAAACACGCAGTCTCTCTCTCTCTCTCTCTCTCTCATGACATATAAACTTATTTTACTCTCTGTTTCTTTAAATTTCTTGACATATGAAAAGTTTCGCATTCTCTCTCCGTCTCTCTCTCTCTCTCTGATTCTCTATTATTTATCCGGTAACTTGCCATACTATAGTTTACACAAAAAGTAATGTTAGAATTTTATGAGAGCATACATAAGGCCTGTATATATGTACATTTTGTTCTTTACTGACAGACCTGAACGAAACTTAGTGCGTTCTGGTGCCTGTTCATTGCTATATAATTGCACCCACCATTCTGCACAAGGACAATTGATGTTTAATATCCTTTTAAGATTTTTAAATCCGGTATGTATTTTGCATTTAACCAAGGTTAATATCAATAGATGAGTCCAGGAGCCAGTTGTGAAGATTCGGGCGAACTTTATGACAGCGAAATGTCTTGTTATTGATTTTGTTTGAAGTGTTGAAATGGTTTTGCTGTCGATTTTATATCTAGAGATATCAGAAATCATTATGAACATAGGTGAACATTCGTTGTGTAAAACCCAGTATTGGGATCTACAACGTACCCTATTGTGATCCAGATAAGTGTATGAAGAAGGAAGAAGTTGAAAGTGGTGGTTGATTGTGGTGGTTGATTGTGGTGGTTGATTGCTGCAGCAGCTAATAGTGGTAAGTAGGAGACTGATGATGATGGGGAAAAGGAGGAGGCTGCTGCTGCTGCTGCTGATGATGATGATGATGATGACTTGACTATTTGGGTTTATCGTCGCTTCGACAGTATTTCAGTCATATAGCGATGTCCAGCTATTTACAGGTGGAGGAAGACCCCGAATGCACGGAGGTATTCGGGTAGAACCTCCAACCTACCACAAGCCAGCTGGAATTAAGGCTTCCTCATATGATGATATTGATTATGATGATATTAAATATGATGATGAAAAAATTTATTCAGACTGCATGGCTAAAATTTTCCCATGTAAAAGGAAATGAAAGAATTTATGAAATTGAAAGAAGTTAAAGCATAATACCTACTTTTCGTCATGTCGGGATGCTTAAATAATCCGTATTTCAACACTCACAGGCAAGACTATTCGGGACACTTGTTCTTCTTATGACTTATTCCATGTTTAATATTTTAAAAAGACGTACCAGGTAAATTAAACTTCCCCAATGCACGTTACGTATAATACTAAAACACAAACGAAATACGAAGTTTCCATATAACAAGGAAGCTTGCGTTTGTTTATTTCCTATTCAATCACACTTGACGTTTATACAGCCGCGAGCTTTATTTAATGGTGATATTGGTGTCTGTCATAAGTGCACAGATAACCTCATCAGGTAACTGGTCAATACTGATATTTCTCATAATATGGCTGGTCGAGGTTGCTATGTCTGTTTGTTTTTGGTGTTTCACTAATTCCCCCTCTTCCTTCCCCGGTCTCTCTCTCTCTCTCTCTATCTCTCTCAAATAGAAGATATATAATACCGGTGTGGTATCCATATAACTTTGTTTATGGACCAACTAGTCCTAGAAACTATCCTTTAGTTATATGTTGGAATATAATTACATGTACCATTTTTAAATGATTCGGTATATCACAGGAGGGGATCGAGCCCACAACCTCGCAGCTATGTGACCACAACGTTACCAAGAATGAGGTAAAAAAGTGACTTGAAATCAATGGGGAAAATCTGCAATTATTCTTTTAATAGTTTTACTGTATGAAAGTAATAGATCATATTTTGTAAAAATTCTAAAATACAGGCCTCTCTCTATACATTTTTTTATTTGTTCCTCTCTTTCTGTCTTTTGGGTCTGTCTTTCTGTTTCTCTTTCTTTCTCTCTCTGTCTTTCTGTTTCTCTCTCTTTTTTTTTTGATTGTCTGTATCTCTGTCTCTCCCTAAGCGTTCTCTCTTTTTCTCTGTGGCTTTCTTTCTATTTGCCTTTCACTCTTTTTCTGATTGTCTTTCTGTCTCATTTTCCCTCTATGAATCAATTAGACCGAAATTGAAAGATGATTTCTTAAACGGTTCTTCACCAGATTCGAATTCCGCCAAAATTCTTAGCGCTAAGTAAAACTTAAATACTTAAGGGCGAATTTCATTAGTCTTGTTTCTCTAACAGTAATACCCAAATATTTTATTTCTTAAGGTAGTTATTAAGGTAAAAACTATTTCAGCTAAGTCATGTACATGAATATTTCATAAAATAGCAATGGTGAAATGAGTATCTACCTAGTTTAAGTAGTTCAGTATTACTTAACGCTAAGTATTGTTGTTGGAATTCGAGCCAGACTCCAGATTATCAAGGCAATCCAACGCGACAAGGTTTCACGCAACGTGTCTACATGTATATATGTCTAAATACCACCGACTGTTGGCAGCACGATGTGATCAAGGCTGATTGACGGACAAGATATATCGATCTATGATGCACATCCTTTGAAATCTAAGTAAGCCTAGTGGTGTTATCCTTTAGAAAATCGCGATGCGTGCAAATCCAACCGCCCGTAGAGGTTTGTATTTTCTTTTTCGATATATATTTCCAGAATCACACTTAATATGGCTGATGGAATATTGGAGGACTGATAGTTGATTTTCCAACCAATATTAACGGCAATAAATACCTGCATAAACAACGTAAACAAACATTGATCCTTCATGGACAAAATAACACTTTTTATATGGTAGTGTCAAATTATAATGTACCTAAAGCAAATCCTCTCTCTCTTCTCTCTCTCTCTCTCTCTCTCTCTGTGTGTGTTTGTGTAAGAAATTAAGTCATTGACTGTTACCCGGCCTTGTTATTGTATAATTGCTGTTAGTTTGTTTGTTTGTTTGTTGGGTTTCACGTCCCACCGACAGTATTTCAGTCATTTGGAAATGATGTCCACTTGAGACAAATGTATTGCTGCCACACTGCAGTATTATGCCGTAGACATGTGGCATGATACCACACCCAGTCACATTATCCATGACCGTCCCCGGTGGCCGAGTGGTTAGAGCCTCTGCCTCGGAAGCGGGAGTTCGTGGGTTCGATCCCCGGCGCGACATACCAAAGTCGTAAAAAATGGTACTGTTATAGCTCCCTTGCGTGGCGCTCACTGGTTGGCCCAGTGTCAGGATAATGTGACTGGGTATGGTATCATGCTAAATGTCTACGGCGTAATACTGCAGTGTGGCAGCATTATATCTGTCTCAAGTAGACGTCGTCTCCAAATGACAGAAATTCTGTCGGTTGGACGTTAAACCCAACAAACAAACAAACACATTATCCTGACACCGAGCCAACCAGCCCTGCAACTACCCTTATATGCAGATAAAAAATAAAAAGTGCGCATTTTTATGAAGACGGAATATCAACATCAGAACCAGGATTCGTGCATAAGAGTGTTGTAAATAAAAGTATCATACCCGCAACCGCCTTACTGAAATACCAACATCCCCAATGACGTCATGATATATTAAGCTGCTTAAACCATGCGCAGTTGTTCTCACACATTCATGCATTTTTAAAAAGACTTGATCTTTTGTTCCGTGGCAAACCTCGCATGATTATTGAATCGATCTGATTTCCACACGAGACAGGCTAATTAATGAAATATACTTAGCAGCACTGTAAGTAGCATAGCAAATAATAACCGTGATTTTCTATTTCATATACCAAAAGCATGTTGATATATCAACGCGTGGGTAAGGCTTGATTAAACGGTAGCCATCTTTCCCGTGTAATTATTACGTCGTGCAATTAATCACCACTGCAGAGGAAGCTGATGGCTGGTAGACCACGTGGGAGTCCACCATATTTAGTCTGTATTACCAGTGTAGCTCCACGATTGCTTGGCGCTCAGCATATAAAGATAAGTCCAGGACTGGCTGGCCCGGAGTCAGTTATCATGTGACTGGGTGTGGTATCATGCCACATGTCTACGACGTTGAAAAGTTGAAAATTTATAACCAAACAGAATTTGCATATAGAAGAGGTTTTTAGTTTAATTACGTCATTTAAAGATTCAATTTATGGCGCAGTTTCTAACATGAAAAAGTACATGTATTGATTGTTTTAATTAACAAAGTTATGTATTTTTAACGGGAGACCTCATGCGTGAAGTTAGAGTCGAATTGAGAAGACGTGTTAGATAGTATCGTCATATGTTGATAAATAATACACGGTTTTGTTATTTTACATACTCTATATTGTAAGCGAGTCTTAAATGTTAAAAGATGTACGCAAAATGATTTTGTGTATGGAGTTCTAGGTAGATCAGAGTTAATTTATGATAGATATTTTAAAATAATAAAATACTGGTTGAAAATAACTTGTTCAAATGAAATTAAATATAATGTATTAATGAAGGATGCTGAACTTTTTCCTAATAAAGTATCATGGGTACACTTGTCAAGGATATGTTATCCAGAATGGGTTTTCTTGATGTTTGGCTAGCTCAAGGTGTTGGAAATATTGAACTTTTTCTGACTATTTTCAAACAACGTTTAAAAGACATAAATATTCAATCATGGAATGACAGATTACAAAATTCTTCACGAGCAATTTTTTACAAAGAAATTATCAAACACGAGTTTCAGTTTTATTTATCAAATGTATCTATACCTAAATTTAGAAATGCTATGTCAAAATTATTATTATCATCTCATAACTTGGCTGTGGAAACTGGTAGATGGCATCGGCCAGCAAGTATTCCCTATAATGATAGAAAATGCATGACATGTAATATTATGGAAGATGAGTATCACTTTGTGTTAGAATGTAAGCTATATATTAATTTACGCAAACAATTTATACCACGATTCTATTGGTTTCGCCCGAACATGCATAAATTAGTTCAATTATTTGAATCAAAAAATGAAAATACCATTAAGAAATTGAGTATTTATATATATAAAGCTTTCGAGATAAGAAATTCCATCATTTGATATTGTATATGATATGCATTTGATATTGTATATGATGTGTGTATGTAAATGTGAGTGTGGATGTGAATTTCATTTATGGTCTATATGTATACCATTCAAAATCAGCGCCTTCTCCGCAAAATTGTATCATAATAATGTCCTAATTAAAATAGGTCTCGTAATATTACATAAACACGAGCATTAATATTATTAGCTACTTAATTTATTTTATAACTGGTCAATTAATCAAAGTATTTGTGTACGAATTGTCAAATCTAAAGCAGCAGTTTTATTTATATGTATTGTGTAATGTCGCCATGTTACGTCATGAACTGTTTATGTATGATGTATATTGTCTCCTGGGCCCAAGGCCTATTGACTTATGAAATAAACTTTCTTCTTCTTCTTCTCTTCTTCTTCTTCATAATAAGTCATGGCGGCTTTCTCATGAGTGCTTTCATGTTGTGAACTCAATACTGAGAAACATCATTTTCGTGGGACACTAATTTTCGTCGATTTCGTGGGTGGTTTTATCTACGAATATTAATCCCCACGAAAACTTGTCTTAAATAAAGACCTTAAGTTTTTTTAGAACATTGATCCACGAATAAATGTACCCACGAAATTCCCTTGGGTACATAATCAATGAAATTTGGTGTCAACTAAAATTAATAATTTTTCACTACGATCGGTCGGAACTTATTCAAATCCAACTAAAAACTCATCCACCAAAACAACTTTTCATCATTTGAAGACTTTGTCAAAAATGAACATATGACCATATATTACGACTGTACAAGGACGACAAGAGCAATGAAATATTCAGAAATTACCCTTAATAGAAGTAACAGGGACAACGACATTAGAAGTAGTAGTAGTAACAGCAACAGAAAGAGCAGCATAGATAGAAAGAGAAGAATAAACAACAACTTAATTGTTGTTGTCGTAGTAATGGTGTCAGCAACAGCAATAAAAGTACATATAGTAGATCGCGTGTAACAATAGTTGCAGAGATTGGGGAAGATTATAGTATTCACAACTAGCTGCACTCGAGATCTCTTTCCTATTTACTCTAAAAATATTGAATTAAGAGACATTGCTTTACAACAGAACTGTGTATTAGATATGTTTTAGTGTCTAATATCACATGTTTGTTACAGGATAATGTTTATCAAAAGTCACATTAAACGAATTATTACTCATAAAGATGTAAATCGTATCTTCTGTCTATTCCCCGGCAAAAACCGGCCTAAACCGGCAATTTCGTAGACAGCCGAGGTTAACCGAATTTGACTGCAACACGTGCATGTGCATTAGTTATTTGTACTTACAAAGTATCAAATATCAGCAGAGAATACAATAACTTGATATACAACTCAATGACAAAACCAAGTCAAATCTAGATCTAGCAAGTTTTAATGACGGGGGGGGGGGGGGGGGGGACCAGAGTAACGTGATATAACAATGTATCTTTATTTTGTCTGGCAAGTGATCTTCAAATTGTATACTACAAAGGAATCCTTTATTTGACAAGGAAATATAAATACATTAAAGATCCTTTAATATATATTTGGTGACCTTTATGTTTTTGTCTTTCGGACCTGGCCTAGTAAACGCTACGTTAATTTTGAATCGTCCATCGGACTGAGACTGTAAGTGTTATACCATTTACGGAGTAGGAGATGGTTCCTCTTTTTCAAAAGATAGAAATAACTGTAAAACTATTCGTAAAATTTATTTATTTAACACACACACACACACACACACACACACACACACACAAACTTGACTACCTATTTAACCGAGATTTTGCGTGTGTGCCTCATACCTCAATATAACGGTTTGTACCTCGGTTTGTATATTCAAAGTGTTGTCATATCGAGGTAAATTTAAAGTATGCGTTTTTGTACCTCGGAATTAAATTCAATTTTAAAACTAACCATTATTTCAGCCTATAAAAACAACAACAACAACAACAACAAAAAAAGCTTACGCTTAGCCTATCTCAAATACTGGAATAGACAAAACGAGGTACGAATTTTCATCTTCTCAACATATTGTCTACAAACCTACCTTAAATATAACGTTCAGGCCACTGGCGCCTGTGCAACATAGCCGACTTTTGTCAGAATATTAAATCAATCTAGCCTAGGGAATTGTGACATTTCATTTTTGCGCCCCTCCTATACTCATATATATTCAATATATAGAAGCATATGTATATAAAACTATAAAACTACATAATTCCTTAGGTTATATTTAATAACTGTAATTTTGGCATGGCCCACTGAAATTAGATCTTACACGGTCAAATCATGCGGTTCTAATGCCAATATTACAGTCAGTTAAAAATAGAATCTGATTTAATATCACAGAACTGAAATGTTTATCTTTGTAGCGAAAGCAATAATGCAATCAAAATTTAAACTCTTTGTCAGAAAGGACAAAGGAGTAAGTAATTAAATTACAAAGAATCCGAGTGGGACCTTCTGTACTTGGCACGTAGTGAGGTAATAAATCGATGCATACAAGTTAGATAGCTTTTATATGTATCCAGCTAGAAAATGGGGAAAACTGGCATGGGCGACTTGTGAAAAAAATTAAGTGTTCATAGAGATTTAGAGCTAGGCAAATATCATACAGTTTTTTATCTTTATAAACCATAGAAATTTAAAATACATTGTATGTTTGTTTATACAACGAATTCAGACTTGAATGTCTGAAAGAAATCGCAATGAATGCATGTCTATTATAATATTACACTTTATATATAATAATCATATAACCGCTTCCTACTGCATTTTGAAACATGATCCTTTTACGAATATTTTACTCATATTTGATGCAAAATATAGATACGGTACGATTAGAAGGACATATATGATACCATAAGTTATTCGGTGGATGGTCTTTCTTTTCAATCGACCCGGAAAAAAAATGTTTAAAACTTATATTTGCGATAACGCATGTATGGTTAACGCTTGTTTTAACATACACCGATCTCAAATTTCTCCGAATTTACTACACATTTAAATAAATAGATTTTTACATTTCGTTTTGAAAAAAAGCCTCAATTTGACATTTTTAGAAATCTTTTATTTATCTATTATTTATTTTTATCCTATTAGTTTCTTTCATAATGCTTAAACTGAAAAAAATCTAACTCATATACTTTTACGTTATTTCTATATGTCAAATGAGAAACAATGTAACAAACTTCATCCATCTCGACGGTTTGGCCAGTTTTTTACACCGTGCGTGACCATTAAATACTCTCATCTTAGCGAAGCTCGAGTTTAAGATTCAATGTCATGTGCTCGACAATGACATGATAAAATATTTTCCAGTATATATGTAGGGTTTGATCACCGGTTGTGTCATTCCAATGGTTTTACCTGTGGAATTGGTCACTATTAATGGTTATTATAATCCGAGTGGAATGAATGTTTATTACACAATTACATTTCAATTATAGTAGTTTGTTTTTAATGTGCATATTCTTCAAAAGAACATGTAGTACCGATTAACCATTTATGAATATGCAAATCCCTTGGATAAACTTATGTCGGTAAGTTACAACGAATCATGATTTGATTTATCGATTACGCAGTGAAACTGTTGATATCTTACAATTCAAAACCATTAGCGCAGCTCTCACAGTCAGACATTTGAAGTATATCGTGATTGTTTTTTTTATTGTAAACGTGCCTAAAAATCATCAATTATTTAGATCTTATTAGGACCTTAATATTTAAATATTTATACACGCATATAATTGTACATGCTCTAACTTTGCTATCCGTGAGTCGATCATATAATGCACTGGCGACTACAGGATCGAGTTAAAAGACACAAGCTACCGAAACTCACAATCAGAAGAGGAAATCCATTCAAAATTGAATCATAAGTCGAAGAAAGTTTAAACATTCATCCATATATATAAATATACATCTCTGTATTATGCAGTTGTGTTGTGTGTGTGTTTGGGGGGTGGGAGGGGTGCTTAAGAGATTTTTTCACCAGATTCCCAAATCTTGAATGTTGTATGAATTCTTAAACCTTACAGTGTGCGTGCATGTGTGGTTAGGGTTGGGGCTTCATAATCTATATGCTATAATTAGTATAATGCTGGAAACTTAATCTGAGACCCGATTTTGTACATAGTATCTTCACATATATATGTTTGTCTGTATATAATTATGGTATGTTTAAAATCCAAGGATTTTCACGGAAGTTCGCGTTTACTCCTGAACACACAAACTTAATGATCTTTTGTTGAAAATCAATACACAGACACCGACACAATGACTTACAAATTTACAATAGATCAAGGTAGATTAGACAAGTTAAAACAATCAGGTACTCACCCATGCTCTGCCCCATCAACTCCAGTGTACCATGTTGCTTAGCCCCACATCATGTGCAGTATTCCGAACAATAGTCTCACAGCTGTTTTTCCTAGCTGAGCAGTGTATATTATAAAACCTAACCGAGCAACCCACACACACGTGACACTTAACAGTGAAAATCACGCGATTCTAACTTAATGCCAACGAAAATCAAATTATTCCGTTTATATACAAGGCCTTAGAATGAACGCGGCTTTACCATGGTTGTTTTACATATATCTCCTTTAACCGAGCTTTAACCGAGCTTATAAAGGCACTGAAACTAGGTTCACAAAATTTATGTTAAAAAAAGCCATGCAGATAGACACTGGTATATATACAGTCGTTTTAACTGAGTGCACATTATAGATTTTTTTTCTCAATACACACTCGCTACGCGTGATCATTATAGAGTCTTCGTGACGTAACCAATCTACCATATGGCATTTTTACTTATAAATAAATTATGGGATTTCTAATGTAAACATTAAATAAGTCATGATGTAGATTTTTGGATCTATATTTTGCTCGGATTAGAAAGAAGAAGATTTAAAGATTTAAAATTTAACCTGTAAGCAATGTATAACACTTAAGAAAAATATTTTAATAAAGAATAAAGGATGACAGTGTTTTGTTGTTGTTGTTGTTGTTTTCTCGCGCGTGAGTGTGTGTGTGTCTGTGTGTGTGTGTGTGATTAATCTAGACAAAACATTCTCACGTATGCTATGTATGAATATATTTGCAATCTAAAGTGTATACATGTACATTATTAGAGGTTCGGAAAAAAAGAAGAAAAAGAAACATCCACATAGGAGTGAATAGCAATACTTAATTGTTGAATATTCAAATGTTTCATTGAACTTGTTCCCAGCTAGGTAGTCTAGCTGTTTCAAATCATGCTATTACAATACGTGCTAAACCACACACTGTGTTTGATGTCTGTCAATATACATTTATCTGTCATTTACCATTTATGTAATATATATTATATATATATATATATACGAACGTAGATATATATATTTATATATAATTGATAAGATTAAAGTGTAACACCTATATATTAGGCTGTCATGGAAACAGAGATAATGAAAGATTGAGAAAGCGTGAGTGAGAGATATATGCAGAGAGAGATGTGACTTTCTAGATTTACTACAATTAATGAGCAGGTATATTAACAGCCATAAAGTCGCTACCCATGTATGTCTTAAACATTTACACTCTCATTCACATATTTCACACTTGGCGCATGCGTATAAATTACTTATTTCACATGCGTGTTCATGTATATATACTCTTCACTTTATGCACTAAAGTATGTATCTATATTGAATAATATGGTATTGTTCCGGACTGTCTATTTGATCTGATAAAAAATACTCGACATTTTTTTTTCGGATGAGGAAAGGGTGGTAAGGATGAATAGCCTTTCAGTTTAAACTTATTTATTTTACATTGATCAGGAAACAAGTTCTTGCAACTTATACGACCGATAATTCCTCACGACGGTCACTGACTCAGACCAGTTCTTTGCACCTGGGAAGATCATGCAAGTTATTGCCCTCCAACCAGGTCAAACAAAACTTACTGTCAAAAAAATAGTCCAATTTTTAAAAAAGGTTAAAAAAATTAAAATTCCAACAAATTATAATTTCAAATGCAACTGGTGAGAATTAAATGATTCAAATTACGTTTGTTTAACAAATAAAAAACGTTTGTTCAACTATTAAACTATATATACATTAAAAAGGAAATGACATACTGTGATATAAAGTCATGATGTTGTTTCGTTTGAACAATTAAACAATTAAATATAAATAAGAATGAATATATTTGGATAAAAAAAAAAAAAAAAAAAAAAAAAAAAAAACTGGTAAAGAAATAAGATGGAAGAGAAACCGGTGGTGAAAGAAATCCTAAAGCCTTTTGTCTCTGGAAATCATATAGTTTCTCTGATACGATTAAATATTTTCATACCTGTGCTGAGCCGCCGACCTGTTTTAAGCAGCCGGTGTTCAGATTCATGCAAAATGTTTTTCTCTCAACATTCAAATTTTATATAGTAACCAACCGTGCTAAACAATCAACCGCTCAAGACAGCCAAGTTTTCCTGGTATTAACGTTTTACTGTACTTTTGTGCCGGGACCCAGTAGTCGGTAGAGCTCTTAACCTTTTCCCTCATAGAGGAAACCATGAAAAGACCTATGCGAACAACATAAAACCAGATCAGCCTGCGAGTATGCTGTTCGCTGCTCCTCAGTGGTCTGGAAATGAGGATTTTGTAATTAAATTTGGTAAGGTTTAACTGTGGTTTTCTGCAGATCAGGCTTTATGTGGTACCTACTGAGTGCGTCAAAATGAGTCTATATGAGGGAAAGGGTTAAACTACAGATTCGAAGATTATGGGTGGAATATCATTTTCACGACGAGATCTTCTCAAGCGAATAGAACTGGTCTTACTAAGGAACAGTCGAGAGGGATAATGGTGTTTAAAAGATGATTGAATCAAGTTGATACAGCAAATACTACAGAGTTTATAATATTTACTCTGCTTGGCATATAGCAAGATAAATGAAACATGATATATTAAATTTTAATATATATTTATATACAATATATATACATACATGGAGAAAAATGACGATGCAGGGTAACTTAAAATCCGGCGTAGTGGAATGCCTCCGCATAATCAAAGTTGATATTTGGATAACTATGTAAAAAAAAAAAACTTTATCCCCACGTCAATTATCTCCCTTCTAAAAAGAAAAAAAAAGAAAACAATCCATAGTTCGGCAGGTTTGGCATTTAACCTTAATTTATGCCTCAGATGCTAAAATCATGTTTAAGGAAGCACCTGAATTCTTTTAGAGTTATCCTGACTTGACTTTTTGAGTTTACCGTCGCTTCAACAGTATTTCAGTCATATAGCGACGTCCAGCTAATTATAGGTGGAGGAAGACCCCGAATTCACGGAGGCATCCGGGTAGAACCACCGACCTACCGCAAGCCAGCTGGAAGGCTTCCTCACAATCCGAAAAAAAATCCGAATGACCCTGCCGGGATTCGAACCCACGCGGTGAGGGGCTGAGTGAGTGTTAAAGTCAGCGCCCCAAGAGAGATAATATCTTGATAATAATGAGGATGAGATCCCAGTTTAAGGAAAATGATGAAAGCTAAAGAATTTATCAATCTTAATCTCAATCTGAATGCCGATCCAACAAAGTCTGATTACGAGTTAATATCAAGAATACTGTCACACTGCTTGTCGTCACAGCAACACTGGTCTGTGTCTGTGTGTCGTTTTTTCTTTGAACGGGACTTTCCTTTTTGGAGGCATGTTTCGCTGACTGCAATAATGATATTATGAAACTTTAGTCCTGTTATGCAAAAAAAAAAGTTCAATTTCTGACCTCCCGACCGACCCTCCTTTTTCACGGCCGACCAACCCTATTTTTTTTTCTTTTTCGATTCCGTCTTTAAAAAATCTTTTCTTTACATTTTTTTTTACTTTTCCAATCATTCGTAGGGTAAAAAAAAGAAAAAGGTAACTGGTGCTGCACGCAACACATGAGTCCCCTACCGATGAGATGCATCATTTTTCCGTTACCATAGTAACCAGAATTTTGGTCCGAGAAAAAAAATGACGTGCAGAATCTCCATACCGCCACCTATTCATATACCAATTTTCAAAATAATATCTTAAACGTTTTATTTATCGCGTGATCCAGATTTCCGGACATCCGGACGGACAGAGTGACGAACATACAAACGGACGGACGGACAGACAGACGAAGGGCAAACCTATAGTCCCCTCTGGTGTAAACACCGAGAGTGGACTAAAAACTTATCCCTACCTACCGACCCTCTTTTTTTCTGGCTGGAGACTAGAAACATAACTTTTTTTGCCTTGATTATTTTCTTGAGATATATATAGACATGTATTAAACTGAAATATTACAATTTCTTATATTTTCAGTAATATTAAATTAACAACTACCAAGCAACCTTTTTTATCAGCTGAAGGATATAAAATTAGGGACCGTAGACCAGATCTATGTCTGATAGAGTTATCAACATATCCTGTCTATTTACAATCTTAACTTTTTTTTTCGTTTTTCGACATATGTTTAACTAAAATCTTAGCCATCTTTAACCTACACACCGACACATTTTAACCCTTTCCCTAAAGAGGAATTTGAAAATTCCAAGGTTTAACTGTGGTTTTCTGCAGATCAGGCTTTATGTGGTACCTATTGAGTGCGTCAAAATGAGTCTATATGAGGGAAAGGGTTAAGACACTGTTTATTGTACATTTTACTGATACTGATAAAGGCAAAATTTATGGCATATGCTCTAGCTTTAGACCACACCACCTCCCTTATCCCATTAACATCAACTGTTACTGCTGAATCCGGGCATGTGGTGTTTTTGTTCTTGCAAATCATCGCCTACTTACATTTTCCCACATGAACTTTCACAGTAGCATCCTTTTTTGCGACAAAATCGCAAACATGTTTAGAGGATTTTTTCATGTTATCCAGCTGCTTCTTTTTCAGCTCTGAAACACAAAATGAACAAGTTTAGACCAAGTGTAAATCTTTAAAATTCAGGGGAAATATGAAATAAAACGCTACACTTTATTTTAAATGTCCGAAAGTTATGAAGAAGTCACCTGAAAGAAGAAAATAATGACGTATTACTCAATAAGCTTTTATATACAATGTAAATGTTTTTCATTTTTCTTACAAATAATGCCTAATTCATTTTGTGCAATTCGTAACATCCGAATCGCACATATGTTTTTAACACTAACTTAGATCATTCACTATACTGTAAGCCATACGAAAATTAAATAAGACAAAAAAAATATTATTCACCGTCCCCGATGGCCGAGGGGTTAAAGTATCCGCCTCGGAAGTCGGAGGTCCGTGGATTTGATCCCCGGCCGCGACAAACCAACGCCGTGAAAATGGTACTGGTATAGCTCGCATATAAGGGAAGTTCCAGGACTGATTGACCCGGTGTCAGGATTATGTGACTGAGTGTGGTATCATTCCACATGTCTACCGCGTGATACTGCAGTGTAGCAGCACTATATCTTTCTCAAGAAGGCATAATCTCCAAATGGCTGAAATACTGTCGGTTGGGGCGGTCAACCCATCAAACAAACAAATAAACAATTTATAATCATACTGTAAAATCATTAATTTTCATGGGAAACTATTTTTCGTCGATTTTGTGGACAGTTTTTGTCCACGGATATCAATGTTGTTGTTGTTGTTGTATTGGGGTTTACCGTCGCTGCGATAGTATATCAATCATATAGCGACGTCCAACTAATTACAGGTGGAGGAAGACCCCGAGTACACAGAGGTACCTGGGTAGAACCCCGACCTACCGCAAGCCAGCTGGAAGGCTTCCTCACATGGGATAAAAATGCCAATGGAAACCTATTCTTATATATACTCGTAAAGACGTCACGTTTTTTAGAACAAACATACATACATAAAAATACATACATGTACATAGGTCTACAGGACTATAAAAATCATATATATTAAAAACGTCCAATTTATATTTCCCCCGAGTAAATTCCCCATCCACAAACTTAAAATGTTTCTTTTATTTAAGAATAAGCCTGGAACCTATTGTTTTTATTAGCTTTTATCACTTTTTAAGCACTTTTTTCTAAGGCCGGTTACACCCTGTATTATCAAAATTCATTATTTAGTACATCAGATAATATGCTATTATCGATATACAAAGAATCGTGAAAGTCTGAATGTTTTCAAATCATGATGAAACTGTCGCGATCGTCTTTAATGATATTAGAGTGTTGCTCAACCTACCTTTAAAGCAGATAACGAATCCTCCGAAATTGGCAGAATCTCCACCCCCGTTGAACGTAATGTTGAGATATCCATGGCCATCTTCTTTCTTAAACTTAAAACTTAAATCATTCGCTCCAGATTCAATTGTATAAGTTTCATGTGCCGTGTTCAGAACGAGGCTCTCATCTTTCCCAAGCTCGTTCATTCGAATACCAACAGCTAATGTTTTCTTTTGCTTTTCTAACCCTTTGATCTTTCTACATGTCCTATTCACATGATTCGCTCCTAGATTCCAGGGGTAGATCTCGTGGCTTCTTATCATTCCAGCTCGATCTTTTATGACTTCACTTCCTTCGCACATTGTTATGACATCTGTAATTAGATGCGCAGCATTTTATGTGTCTTTCATTTTGACACTCAAAGCTGACCATTTTCGATAGTAACTGTTAACCCACTGACACTGTAAATAACTCATCAATATACTTTTACCCATTTCCATTATATGAGTACATATAACTTATAAATTCCATATGATGAATTATGTTTGCCATAATGCTGACGAGCTGAAATTGAAAACCCTGTATATAATCTCTCCAACCTGATAAAATTAATCAAAATGGTAGGATACAGAATAAAATTCTAAAAAAAAAAGCTATGATTTTTCAAGACTTTACCAAATCTACCTATCTCCAAAAGGGAGTAGGGTCAGTTACTGTAACAGAAAAGAAGGGTGAAGCTTCAAAGTTCCACAAATACACCGAAGCAAGATTAAATGCTGATTGAGAAATAAAAAGGAGCAGAGAACACTACCAGGATAACGATTAATTTAAGAGTTATCCACAAACAGTTTGAATTGTCTTGCACACAATATAGAAGTAGACACGTTAACAAGTTTTGTAGAGGATTTAATTCGAAATTTGGATAACTTCAAAGATCTGCACCAGTTGAACTTGACTTTATCTGAATTAATTTTCAAAGGTAACGAGATGATTTTGATTTATACAATCATCATTCTTTTTGAAAGTTTTCATTTTTTAACATATTATATGTTTTTGTAAAGCACTAAAAGAGAATAACCAAAACGTAGATCATAGCTGATAACTTACCCTTCTTTCGTGCACATTTCGCCTTCTGAACGAGCAGACGTTTGGCCTCCTGATAAAAACATGGACACGAGGAATCTGGGTCCTCATCTTCGGCTTTGTGACACGTGATCATCTTCCGGACCGGAAACTTCATTTCACATGTGTTATTCCAATAGCACTGGTTTCTATTTGCAATTAGGTCTGGGTCCTCTCCTACAGCAACATGCATATTTTTTATCAAAAGTGTATATTAAACATTTTATTTACTCTTGACAATTGTATTATAAGACGCCGTAGTCAAGTGATATTGTATACTGATCTTTAATACAGACGTCGGGAGTTCGTAACAATCGTTCAGGACATTCTCAGGCCCTAAGACCAAAACAAGTTTATTCAAGAGTATGTGTTGTTTAACTTTGTTTTGCAGGCACCAATGAAACCAAATTAATGATAATAATAATAACAATGTTTATCTATGTCTTTATTAAAGTTGGACTCACATTTACATGAACTGACATAATTTAAAAGTATTTATATTATCACGTAAGAAAGGATCCAACGTCACTTAACTAATGATAAAAACAGGGTGTGAAAGACAACCAAAGTGGTCGATTGTTCAAGTCATTATCTTACAAAACCGGAGTTCCACAACCCCGTGGTTCGAGTCCCGGTCTCAAGTTCAAGTTCATTTATTACTCTCAGCACATATACATGTGATATGAGGTGATAAACATAATTATAACATAATTACTTTGACCAGGCTGTGATTGGTCGATTTAAAGTAATATAAACAGAATAACATCAATAGACAACTAAATACTGTAGCACAAAAAAGAAAGAAAAAACAAAAAACAATGAACACAAAATTATACAATGTTAATATTGAACTAAAACTATCACATAAAAAGAACAAGACGCTTTTACGTAGCAATCTACATGTACATGCGATAACGAGGTCAGAGAGAGAGAGAGAGAGAGAGAATATAGTGATATACAATTATAATATGCCAGGTGGATTTTTTAATGTTACTAAAACAGTTTTAATGAATTTACTGAGTTTGATTAATTTACTAACATCATTCTCGCACATAACAGATTTAAAATGTAAAATATTATTGTTTTGAACTCTTACATGAGGGATAAGCAAATTTCTTTGACTACTAAAATATGGACAACTGAATATATAATGGAATTCATCTCCTATATCATTTATGTTACACAAATTACAGTTACGTTCATTTCTTTCAATATTTTGCCATCTTCCTTTTTCAACTGGTAGGTGGTTATTACATAATCTGAAATCAACAAGAGGTTTAACATACATTTCAGGTAAAACATTCAAATAGGTTTCATATTTAAATTCTGTTTTATAAAGTCTATAGTTAAAACACTTTTGGGATTCGTTAATTTGGCTACTCCAATTTTGAACAAACTGATTCTTAAGTGAAGTTTCAATCTTCTGGAGCAACATATTACAAGATCCATTAAAATATTGTTCGTGCCAAATATAGCTTAAACCACATTCATCAAATATTCTTTTTACCATTGTTAACCAGGGATATGGAATATTGTTTTCATTTGAGTGTTTCAAAGTAACTTTATAGAGAAGAGAAGATAGTTGATAATTACTATTAACAAGTTTATACCAAAACCCAATAACTCGTTTCTTTATTTGTATATTTAAAGGGTATCGCCCTAATTCTCCATATAACATTATATGTGGTGTACTTTTTTTAACATTCAAAATATACTTAAGACAATCTGTGTGAACCTTTTCAATCAAACTGATATCTCCAATATTCCATACTTCACAACCATACAATAAAACAGGTACTACAGTGCTATCAAAAAGCTTCAACTGGCAATCAACAGGTAAGTATAAATTTCTAATTTTAGTAAGTAAACTCATGAGGGCTTTTCTGGCTTGCTCACACGCGTGTTTTTTTGCAGCAGTAAACTTTCTATTCTTTGAAAAAATTATACCAAGATATTTGAATGTATCAACAATTTCAAAAGCATGCTTGTTTATATTAATATTTCGCTTTCGTTTTGGTTTATCTCCAAATACAAGTATTTTTGATTTATCAACATTAACTTCTAGTTTCCACAAGTCACAATAGTTAATGAATGTATGTAATAATGATGTTAGTTCTTGTTCACTTTTTGCAAATATCACCGTATCATCTGCATACAGCAGTACAACAAGTTTAAGGTATATAAAAAGATCTTCATCAGATATATCAATACTTGAAACATTATGAGTCAGCATATAATTTTCTATATCATTCAAATAAAGAGAAAAAAGTATCGGTGAGAGATTTTCACCCTGCCTCAAGCCCTTACAACATGGAAAATATTCACTTCGTGTATTATTAATAAGAAGACATGATTTAATATCTTTATACATTTGTTTTATTACATTTAACAGTTTACCATTAATATTATACTTTACAACCTTTGACCATAAACCAGCTCGCCATACTGAATCAAATGCCTTTCTGAAATCAATAAAAGCACAAAATAGTTTTAACTTTTTAACTTTACAATATTCAGATAGTGTATAAAGAATAAAAATATTGTCAATGGTGCTGTGATTTTTACGAAATCCCGCCTGATTTTTGTTTAGAAGATCATTGTTTTCCAAATATTTAGTCAATCTATTGTTGATAACCGCAGTAAATAGTTTACCAAGACAACTGAGCAAAGTGATAGGCCTATAGTTTTCTGGTTTACTTTCATCTCCTTTTTTATAAATAGGAATTATTGTACCTATCAGCCATGTTTCTGGCATAGATCCGCATGATAATACTTTATTAAAAAGCTTAACATACACCGGTAATAGCAGTTCATATGTTGATATGATATATTCATTAACAATTTTGTCTATTCCACTAGATTTACCATTTTTCAATTTTTGTATAGTATTTCTTTTTTTGCAGCATTTATATCATCTTATTGTTATACGTAAAGGGGGGGGTTTCTAGAAAAAAAATTCATTTATATCTACTTTAGACTGTCGTGTTTTCTTATTTAAGCTATTTATATATTTCCAGTAATGTTTTGGTGATTTTGATCTCATGTTTCTAATATGTTTTTAAAAGACCGTTTGTAATTGCTTAGTGTAGTACTTATAGTCTTCTTATATTTTTTACTAGCATCTTTCATCTTACTCTTGTTTTCTTCGGTCTTACATGATCTAAATTGTTTCCTACATTTATGATAATTATAACGTGCATTTTTACAATTATAATCAAACCACTTTTTATTATTCATTTTAAAACGCCTTTTATTCACAGTATTATTAAAGGTGCCAAATGTTGATTTTGCGGCTTTAAAAAAATTACTTAATAATGTAACAGTTTTATTCAACGTTTCTTTATCAGGCTCATCATTACTGTCTAGAATATTATGTAATGCATCTATATCGTTCATATGGATATTATTTATGAATTCGTCCCTCTTGTTGTTGTCCCATGGTTTAATTTTGTCTTCAGAATCATTCTGGGATAGTGTCACTTTACTCACATACGAAACTTTAAAGTTAATTGGGCTATGAATATCTGACATTAGCGGACAGTAATCATCAACCTTGAAATGTGAAATATGTTCTATCATATTTTTAGATATTAAGACATAGTCTCGGACGCTTCATGATCGGAGGTCGAACTTTATGTACTCGGTGTCCATTTACCAGTTTGTATCTGGATGTCGCTATTTGACCTGACTCGAATTCTACTAATGATACTTAGCGTTAACTCTGTTTTTCTTCGTTCATGATGGTGAATTATTTGTTTCCTGACATATAAACTCACATTGCACCAGAAAACGCTATTTTCGAGAACAACTACATCTGTTTGATACAGAATACGGTATCCCGAAGCAGATGCTTGCGGTATCACGTGACACGTTCTTTACCAGCTCCGGGTAGCAAATTCGTAAGTTCGGCCTGTGAAGTGAGCGCATGCGCAAAGAATGATAAGTCAGGAGATGACAAATGGGAGTTTTATCGTTCTAAATATAGTCTCATTACAGCTGATCCCATTTTTTTACAATCAAGGAATGTTGTATTGGGTGACAATGCGTCTTAGATGGGTATTGATAGACGTCATACACACAAATTGTTAGGAATAAAATGCTAAGTCAATGTCCACTTATGGCTTGTGAACGGGCTACTAAGTCCTATTAAAATTTCTAAATTTTTAGAAACACATCCTAACATTCCTGCTTTACGAAACACAAGTGCAGGACTACGTTAACATGTCTTATTTTCCCAATAACTAGCAATACTTGTCAGCATGAAATATTTGGGTATTTCAGTAGAGAAACAAGACTGGTGAATTTCGTAATTTAGTACTTCAGTATTACTTTGCGCTGAGTATGGCTGGAAGAAACTGGGTCTGAACGTTGTCATGTAAACGGTTAACACCACAAAAACAACAACAATTTCGATGCATATAGATAGTCAGGAAGACAAGAAAATAGACAGGCAGGCAATTAAAATGACTGGCAGATACCGGTGCAGTTTTGGTCGAAAATTTGAGAGGTGACATGGAACTCGCTTATGATGGCGTTTTTCCGGCACCGTAGTTCCACCTTTGTTACAGATTCCTGGCCAGAACATGGTTCAATGTTAAGACCCTTACAGCCAAAACACGTCATCAGACACATCCCTGATCAAACAGGTATAATTATAGTGTTAGTATGAGTATATGCATATGTAAATAAATGTGCTTTAATATTAATTATCAGTAAAACATATATATAAACTTAATCAGTAAAAATACAACAACTATTTAATACTTCTTCCACTACAACAATTAATGATTATAAATCAATATCGTTATCATCATCATCATCATCATCATCATCATATTATTATTATTATTATTATTATTATTATTATGATTATTCATGTTTAGACATAAACGAAAAAATGTGTATGGCTTAAAGGCTGAGATATAAGTTTCAAAAATGGTTATGAATACTTACAAGAAAACCCTAACAACCAATAGTTCACTTGCTGTCTCATCCTGTAAGGGAAATTTAGACTGTCCTGTTGGTCTTTGTTTTTGTTGGTTATTTTGTTTCTTTTCTAGTCATTTATAAAATACTTCACGGTAAATAAAATAAAACTGACAACGAATGTGGAATGATTGTACGCCCAGTTACCGGGAAGTCGTGGGTCCGATTCCTGGCCGCGATATACCAAAGTCGATAAATTATGCCGGTATATCTCCCTCTTCATTACGAAGAGTAGTTCCGGGACCGGTGTGAGTATCATGTGACTGAGTGTTGTATCATGCCACTTGTCTACGGCGTTATATAGCAGTGAGGCTGCATTATATGTGTTCCATGTAGAGATCGAGGAGTTCGCGATGTCATTGTAAGGATGCTGGTGGAGCGTTAAATCCCAAAACAGTGTTGAGCTATGTATGCTAACTAATCTGCACATGCGCTGTTTAATATTACAAATGTTGTAAATAATAAGGTGGTGGTTGTTGTTGTTGCTGCGGTTTTTAATCTTGCCGATTTTCCCGTGCATGACATATACTTTGAATTTGTATTTCGTCGATGAAAAAGGCAAGTGTATATTCATTATTTATTTATCAAGAAACTCGATAAAAAAGAGAAGATCCTACCTTCTCGATGGCTTGATTTAAACCTTTCCTCTCCTTGCCAGCTGCAAACACTATACATTTGTTTTGATTCCGTCTAAGGACGGTTGGCGTTGCGTAGTCTTCCTGGCCGAGATATTCCGATTCAAGACATTTCTCACACTATCCTTGGCCTACAAAATTATAATTAGGTCACCAGACTGCCTAAAATAAACCGTTGAGGCTAATTGGGGCCCGGCAGTCTGGTGAAAGAATCTGGTTTTAATGCTGCGAAGAAAACATGATACACAATGTATCTTTTTAAAGTAATGTTTTCAGTTTTACATCTTTCCCATGAGAGTGAATGTTGTTTTGATATTTCATCAACGCCTAACGAATCGACAAAATGGACAAAAGCTTGGTGTTAGTGTGCATTTTTCTTCACTTTCACGGTAAGGTTTTTTTTTATTATTATTATTTATCAAAAATACTTGGGCGATTTAATATTCATATACCTGTACTAAATATGCATTGGATTTTTTTTTAGAAAACGCACGTGTACGGTGCAACCAGTTATAAAACCTCTTTCTATAAACTGTAATATCGCCTAAACCGCATGATTTTCCCCTTTATAACACATATTGAAACAAAACAAAAACAGAAAGAAAAAAATTACAACGTGACATCTGAAGTCTGAACAGTGCACGAAAGTTTCGTGATATTCATATAATGTAGGCATGTACAACGAGAACAAAAAAAAATGAACGTAGAATTTCGTATCTGTAACATGACCATAAACGTGCACTGCTTGTTTATTGGGTTTAACGCCCCCCCCCCCCCCCCCCACACACACACAGTACCTCAGTCATTTGGAGACGATGTCTACTTGAGACAGATATAGTGTTGCCACACTGCAGTATTACTACGTAGACATGTTGCATGATACCACACTCAGTCACATTATCCTGACACCGGGCCAACCAGTCCTGGAACTACCCTTATATGCTGAGCGCCAGGCAAGGGAGCTACAGTACCATGTTTTACGACTTTAATTAAATAGAATTTTAATATCATTTCTTTTTATGTTGTACAATATATTCTAGTATTCGTCAAATATTTAGGTAATATATCAAGACCTACAGTAAATAAATTTAAAAGCCACGATGTCATCTAATAACAGTTACACAAAATACCAAAATTTATAAAAGAAGCTTTTATTATTTGCTGTTTCTGATATTTAAATATTAAGTATTTGATTGTATCTTTTTGTGTGATTGTGTCTTTGCCATACTTCCTAATTTTTAATTACAAACAGCCAAATGGAAATTTTATTTGCTGACTTATGCTTGAAACTTGCGCGGCCTGGGATCAAACCCACGACCTCCCGATTCCGGGGCGGGCGGTATCACCTCTCGGCCTCCGGGACCGGTCAGAACGAGATTGTTTCTAGCAAATTATCCATTCTTTTTTTATTTACAGACTTTGTGTTTTGTGATGAGCCGCACAAATTTAGAGAGACGTGCGTGGACGTCAAAAGACCTGAAAGTATGACGTCGTCATTTGAGCTGTCATGTGACGAGGATTCTGTCATTACTTACGTCAACAGCACTCTTGGCGTGGGTTCATGCAAATTAGAAAGTATGTAGAGACCTTTGTTGTTGATGTTGTTGTTAATTAATGATAATCGTAATTCACCAAAAGTACTTAGCGCTAAGTAACAGAATCTACTCAGTAGCTTCAATAAGGTTACGTCAAATTGTTTAATGGTACATCGAAGACATGCTTACGAGATTGGCAACCTCTTTTGAACTCTGTGAAATATCGCGTCTTCGCGTTAGGCTAGATTTGAGATTTGATATGCTCCCGCCGTATTTAAAGTCTTAGCCTATTTCGTTGTTATCCCTACTATAAAAACACTACATTCCTGTATATTTATGTGTGTTTATCTGTATAGCCCTACTGGATCGATCTTAGTTATAAGTGTAGAATAACTACGAATAATACACTAACGCTCTTATTCTATGTAACATCCATTGAAATTCACTATTATAAACTGCACAATGCCTGCTTCATGTGATGTCATAGTAGGTGACAATCCTTTATAGACATTACCGCTATGTTCCGTAACAAATTATGTATACAATGTAATATCTCATGTCGACACAAGCTATCAGTGTTAAATTTTGCTTTTTCCAATTGGAAATATGTCAACTTCATCAGAATAGCGATATAAATGTTTTACATAAGCAGTACAAGACATAAATGCAATGATAAAAAATCTTACCATTCAAGTTCAAAGTTCAGCAAAACACATTTATGCTAGATTCGCGTACTATAAAGTAAAATGGTGCACTATAAGTAAAGGTGCAAATATGTTATAATCCAAAGACGTATTTATGTTTTACGTATTGGTTAGTTCATAGCTGTCTTTGACTACGCGACAAAGTCAAGAGGGCGGAGCCCGAGTGACTATATCGTGTAGTTATAAAGGCAACTATGAACTAATCTATACTTAGTACATGACATTTTCCCTCCACTAGCGACAAAACTTCACAAAAATGTGAGGTATTTAGTTGTACATATATATTGTCCACACATATTGATTTTTACAAAAGTATTGAACCACGGTGATAGTAAACAAATACCAGCATCTGATTGGATAAGAGAAAAATGACATGTGCTAAAATTAGCCTAGACTTTAACCTAAGCGCAGTATACCATTAAAATGCACCATCCTGTCAACATATATAACACGTATTCAACAGGAACATAGGTATGTCTTCATGAAAAAAATGATTTACGAAATCTACAGTATATATCTGCAGTATATTAAATAAGTAATTACTTTGTATTGGCGACATGGTTTTTCCTATTCCATGCTATGTTTAACTGAACAAAATTGCATTTGGGACAAAATAAAAAGTTTTGAATATTTTTCCACACATTCATTGATGGCAATGTAGTATTTCAGTGTATTAGTATCACATTACAATGATTACATGTCTCTATGTCTCTAGCTGTGCGGGCGCACTGCATATAAGTCGGCAAGTAGCCAGCAACCACAGGGGCTCGAAGTTGCATTGGGCGAATTAATTCGTACTTAATGGTAACATTTAAAAAAGGAATGGAAAAACGCGTTTATAGCGGAATTCAAAATTGAAAATGAACCAGGTTGTATTTTAAGTGCATAAACTAAGAAAACCCTAAACGTAATAGAGGTAGTATTATAACTACAATATCGTGAATTTATTTTTTAAATCGAGCTTGACAGCCGGGAGTGGCTATTTCCGGTATCAAAATGTTAACAAAACTGACATTTGCCGGGAAAAATTCATTGAGTTACAGAAGTCCAGAAAAAACATAAACAATGCGACTGACAATGGGCACAATGAAATCATTGTCGGACACACATGTACAGGGAAGTCATACGCTTACACATTATTCAATTTAAATATATGATAATACTGAGTCAATTATCATGAAATAGCCGACTTTTTATTTCACTACTTAGTACTACGAAGAAGTACTATGAAAAATAGTAAGCTACCATGAACACAATTTTATATATTTTCGAGTTAGGTCCTTTTATAAAATATAACACACAAATATAGAGAGGAATGCAACGTTTTGCTGGCAACTAATATATGATGCGATCATGTGATTGAAAACTTAAATTAGTTGTTCTCATCATTCCGACCACATGGCCATACTTCTACTGAACCAGATTATGAAAATCTCGTTTTGGCCGCGTGATAATAGGAGACACTTCGACATCACCATTCTCGTTAGTTTCATGCTTCTATCAAAATATGTATTATCAACATATTTAACTTAAGACATAAGTGATGAATTCTGCTCATATCATAATATACTACTCAAAGTTTGCTAAGCACCATCAGCTATATTCCCGTAGCGTTGCATGCTTAGACAAGCGACTTTAAAGGCATGCTACATTAAATTTTACATTAAAAGAAATCTTGCTTTTATGCAGAATTATTGTTTATGTACCAAACTTACACCAGTTAAAAGAAATAAGCCTTTCGGACTTGTGTGAATTTTGCAAATAATGACAGGAATTGGCTTAATCGTTGTAACTCATTTTTGAGTCTCTTTTCTATCATTTTGACAAAAACTATGCGTAAAATTGATTGTCAGCTAACGCTTTCCTTTCAGGTACATAGCATTACATTCAGCATGTGTTTTCATGTGACTCTATAGGAAAATAGCGGGTGGTGCTTAGCAATCTTTGAGTAGTATAAATTATAGCAAACAAAAATCCTATATATCTTATCTCACGCAGTGTGTGTCGGGGACACCCCTGCATTTATTGTGCAGCTCCACAGCTGCTATTGGAAGAATAAATGCACGATCACCATGCCAACCGACATCATTGTCAAAGTGCGCAAACCAGACGACTTTCATTGTATCGGGAAGATTCCGACTTTCTTGAGGCTGTCCAACGTTCGCTGCTTCAAACCTTCCGCTATAGGTACCAAGAACGTACCTGGTGAGTTATGCGTTAATTATCCTCAAATTTTAGCTCACATGAGCATAATGTGCTCAAGATGAGCTGTTGTGGCCGATGAATGCCCCGTCGTCCGTCGTCAACATTTAACTTAAAACGACATCTCCTCCTTAAACACTGGACTTTTTAAAGAAACTTAATAGGAATGTTTCTTGGCTAAAGCCCTTTCATAGTTGTTCAAAGAATTTGATTACATGCATAGTACAAATTTGAAAAATCTTCTTAGCCAAAAGTACTTGCTGGATGTCAAAGTTATTTGGCACAGATGTTCTTTAGGTCACTCTCTACCAAGATTGTTCAAATTAATTTGATTCGTTTAAAAACATGGCCGCCAGGGGCGAAGCCCATTTTCCACAATATCATAAGATATTTGCTATTTCTTTTCCTCCCACTAATACCTGATTTTCACGTGAGCGATACAGGGACATCATGGCCCTCTTGCTTATTTTCTCTTGTGTTTTTCTTCCATCTTTGACTGCTTTCACGCTATTTATTTGTAGATTCTGTCCCTTATAGTAATATCTTCGTCAGTAAACGATGACGCACTTCCGGTTCGAAATTTCATGTCGGAGATAAACTTCCATACATACTATTTTCGACCGCAAATTTTTCCAGACTTATTTGCTGTACATGTTTATCAGTCTAAGCTTGGGGGTCTTTATGGAGAGAACCAGTATTTACTCTGGATTAAAGTCAGAAGAAGACCTCGAGCGCACAAAAGACAATCAGGTAGTTCTAGCCAACTGGAAGACATCCTCACATGAAATTAAAATCCTATGGGCCGACTAGGACTCGATCTCACAGCGGCGAGGGTCTACTTGATATCTAGTCATCGACTATTACGGCTCCCTTTCTATCCAAACCACTCAATCGGAACCGTCATTATTCATCATTTATTTGTCACCGAGGAGTTCCGGTTGCTAAACCATTTAGCATACTTGAGCCAGAGATGTAAATACCTAGATGTAGCTTCGTGCTTGAGCTTAACTTGAAACTACAGTATACATTGTCTTTTTGATTCTACAGAAATGACTGCATTTGGCCCAACTCGAGATTTATCTTATGAAAAAGAAACGATTCTGATTATATAGGTTTTCAACGTTCTGTGATTATATGCCTATGGTATTATTAGAATGCTATGATCCTTCGTAGCTAAACCTTTCATTTCGTGGCATATTCCTAGCAGCTATGTATCTATTTTAAGTTTGTTTTATTATTGTTTTCATAATTTTAAGGCAAAAAGGACAAGAATTCAAGAGGTAT
>CM037789.1:59170180-59220180 GCA_021229015.1 Solen grandis | reverse complement strand
CATCGACATTTGTCCGGAAAGTCAAATTGCATTTGATGCTGGCATCATAAGAAGTCATTCTGGATATCCCTGGGATTACGGATATGGAAAGAAAAACTGCAAGCTGCACATGTACGTTCTGGTTGGTCAACCTTTGACAATCACTGTTCAGGAGACTGAACTCGGAGAATTCGATAGTTTGGTGATGACCGCGGACGGCAGGGTAACCAATCTAACTGACAAGCGACCAGAATACAGCCAGCTGGTGTCAAATGAAGGGTCAGCAGTAGATATAATATACGAAACTGACCACGAGACGGCCGGAGGGCGGGGCTTCCTATTATGTTTTTCCTGTAAGTAAAATCTATTTATGATACATAATACCTATTGTGTTATCAAATGGAAGGCATGCATATTAATTATTAATGTCCTACTTTTAAAATATTGAAAAGTTTTATTATAGAATTCATATATTTCAAACCGTTATCGAAGGATAACGTTACATTCCACTTATCTGTGGTGTGTTATCGCAATGATGTAGCACTGTATGTAGACATTAGAGCAGAAATTATTAAATACTGACGGTGTGTTAGAGCAGAAATTATTAAATACTGACGGTGTGTTATCGCAATGATGTAGCACTGTATGTAGACATTAGAGCAGAAATTATTAAATACTGACGGTGTGTTATCGCAATGATGTAGCACTGTATGAAGACGTGTTTTCGCAATGATGTAGCACTGTATGTAGACATTAGAGCAAAAATTATTAAATACTGACGGTGTGTTATCGCAATGATGTAGCACTGTATGTAGACATTAGAGCAGAAATTATTAAATACTGACGGTGTGTTATCGTAATGATGTAGCACTGTATGTAGACATTAGAGCAGAAATTATTAAATACTGACGGTGTGTTATCGCAATGATGTAGCACTGTATGTAGACATTAGAGCAGAAATGATTAAATACTGACGGTGTGTTATCGCAGTGATGTAGCACTGTATGTAGACATTAGAGCAGAAATTATTAAATACTGACGGTGTGTTATCGCAGTGATGTAGCACTGTATGTAGACATTAGAGCAGAAATTATTAAATACTGACGGTGTGTTATCGCAGTGATGTAGCACTGTATGTAGACATTAGAGCAGAAATTATTAAATACTGACGGTGTGTTATCGCGATGATGTAGCACTGTATGTAGACATTAGAGCAGAAATTATTAAATACTGACGGTGTGTTATCGCAGTGATGTAGCACTGTATGTAGACATTAGAGCAGTAATTATTAAATACTGACGGTGTGTTATCGCAATGATGTAGCACTGTATGTAGACATTAGAGCAGAAATTATTAAATACTGACGGTGTGTTATCGCAATGATGTAGCACTGTATGTAGACATTAGAGCAGAAATTATTAAATACTGACGGTGTGTTATCGCAGTGATGTAGCACTGTATGTAGACATTAGAGCAGAAATTATTAAATACTGACGGTGTGTTATCGCAATGATGTAGCACTGTATGTAGACATTAGAGCAGAAATTATTAAATACTGACGGTGGGGCGTCAACTACTAGTATATACTGCGTCATGGCGTATTTGGTCATAATTGTGGAAATAAATTGGAGAACCTGGAGAAGACCTATACGCCTGGTCATCAGGCGGCCATTGAACACTCATGTATCGAACCCTAGTGAGACGGAAAGGGTGCTACCACTACGCTATCCTAGATACGATTGGAACAGTGTTTTAAACTACATACAATAAGCCACTAAGGCGGTCTTAATGTAAATAAAATCATCAGCAGCAGCAATAACATCAAGGACGATGATACGAAACAAATCAACACAATTCGTTTTTCACTTGGTACGGGATTTAGGTACAGTTCCTGGAATTCACAGCCTTTGATAACGTAGCGTGGCATATGAGGATGGCATTCTTTTTGTACCGATGATATGTATAAAATTCAATATATATTTACAAGACTTTACAAAATATGCTACAATGTTCGTTTAAATTTACCCGTTTCAAACACTCATAATTAATTAGCTTACATACTGGGACCGCAGATTAGACTTGGGGCCGTCAATTAGACATGTCCGATACGACCGCATTTTTTACGTTTTCTACATTATGCAGTTATAGTATTATTAAACAGCGGTTTCATTGATTTTTCAAGTTGGCGGTATGCATCTAAGAATCTTAATATTTTAAGGCCACAAAACATCTTCCAACATCTTTTCTGAACTTTAATGAATAGGTTGCTTGCAAGGTCCGTTAACCAGGTTTTAAAACCCTCGGCCTAGTTTAGGGAGAAGTTATCATACCCAATAAATGTGTCGAATTTCTTTTAAATAACGGTATAAGACTTGCATTTTTTTAAATCTTATCATTTTTACATCATTTAATACAAGTAATTGATTCACAAAGTGTTGTTTTTTTTTTCCAAACATATTACATGTTTTTTATTATTTATTTATTATTTTACATTAATAACAGTTGTTGTTCCCCCCCCCCCCTTTTTTTCCTTTCTACATTTATGTAACAGAATATCACAACTTTTTCTCCCATGCAAACGCAAGTTTCCTGCAACGAAACCCGCATTGCGAATTAATTACGCACATTGGAATGAATAATCTCTCTTGGTCGCAAGGAATTATTAGTTATCGTCAATTTCATGTGTAAGCGTAAGGAGCCATTTTGCAAAATACGTACTATGAATGCGATTGGTTGTTGAGGTAGAAACATCTAAAAAGTGCATCTCTTTTTTTCTGAGAGTAACTTGATTCGTAGAAATGCTTCTTTAAATGAAAGAAGGCAAACAGTTGAAAATGGCGATATCTAGATCTACTGTATTTCTTGCGGCCGAGGAACGATTATGCATGCCGATGTGAACAATTAATTTATTAATGTAATTATTGAGTCTGTTTACCCCGTTCTTTCGCAGAGACAACTGTTTACACTGGGTGCCCTGTCAATTTTCTTAATCAAAGCGCTCAATGCCCTGAGAGCTAAACCCAGCGTTTCAGTTGTGATGGGAGCAATAGAGTATGACACGCTTTCCTGCAACTATAGTTGCTAGTGTGTCCGTTGAACTCGCTCTCTGTTTAATAATAATCTGGAGTATGGGTCATGAACATGATTTCATTCAAAGGTTGCATACCTAAGTAGGTCATTCCCTTCCTTCACTACTAGTGAACCTGATATACATTCTATTTATAGGAAATGACAAGGTATTTGATTAAGATATTTGTTTGTTTGCCTTTCTATTTCAAATTTAACCTAACTTACCATCATGCAAATACGTGTGAACGACTTTAGGTAAAATGCATACATTGGAGTTTCTAATGCGAAGCGCTACTTTTTTCTTTTTACAGGAGTAGATATTCATGTAAAATGGGTTGCTGTTCTGATTCATAAAAGTCATGGATATTTTGTTCACGCTTAAAATGGATATTTCCAGTGCAAAATAATGGTAACAGAACACATGTTAACAAACAATAACACATTAAAAGCAGTTACGATTATGATTAAAACTTCTGCGTAACATTTGTTAGTGCAAAGTCGTATAGCATGATTACGCACTAAGCGCGGAGAAGTACAGTTAAATTGGCGGTGGAAAATATGCAAATCAGCAAGGTCAGCAAGACCTATTTGGGATTTCCAGCTACTAAAGACGGCAGGTCGCCGCCGTCTAAAAATGAGGTTAGTTTTGCAAAGCGGCATGTAAATTGCGTTTGCATGGGGGAAAAAATTGTGATTTTCAATTACATAAATGTACACGCTTGCGATATGAGCAAAGTATTCAAATATATATGACTGAGATATTGGTTTGTTTTTTCTCAAGGAGTGTATGAATCTTGTTTTATCGGGAGCGGTATCCCTTGTATTATTTCTAGAACTAGTGATATATGACTCGCCTTTCGTGCCAGACCCCCTTGAGTCCGAGTGTGAATGATTATCAGACCGTATGTATGGTCCCTTTTTGTTTCCCCCAGTTAACGACGTGAACTACAAGGGGACCAATGCGTGTAATGCCGTGACGAGGACGGGGTCAATAAGGCGAGTGAACGTGGCTGAACCCCAGGATATCCCTTTTCCGTTTGGCAAAATTACGCAGACCACCCCACAACCTGCTGATGAAAGTAAGGATCAGTTTTATTTATATATACCAGTGGATGCTGGTGTTAAGAGGTTGTGTATAATATTGCGGATTTAAAGGTCGTTGGTTTGAATCCCATTTTGGAAACCTTAATCCCCATGTGCAAGTTACTGGTCCAAGCCAGGGATCGCTCAAGGGAATTAGTATAAGGTGAACAAGTTAAAGGGTGAATTAAGATAATTCTTCTGACAACGCTAGATACACCATGATGCAATTTTGAATGTTATCATAATGAAATTAAGTGACAATGTCTGTATTACGAAACATGGACATGAATCTATAAAAACGTGTATTATATTTATCTTGAGTATAGTGTTAAGCCTTCATATAAATTGAAATATGTATACAGTTTAACCTCTGTAAGCGACTACCTGCAATACGCGACCACTTGCAGTAAGCAACACTGTAGTACGCGACCATCTGTGGTATTCGAACATCTGTAGTAAGCAATCGCCTGTGGTAAACGACCATCTGCATGAAGCGATCACATACATAAAGCAGTCATCTGCAGTAAGTGATCACTTGTCCTAAACGACCATCTGTAATAAAGGACCACATGTAGTAAGCGGCTATTTGTAGTAAGCCGCAATCTGTAGCAAGCCACTATCTGTAATAAGCATTCACATTTAGTAAACAATCATCTGTAATATTTAAGCGACCCTCTGCACTAAGCGACAATCTGTAGTAAGCAACCATCTGTAATAAGTGAACATAAGTAGAAAGATATTTTATACAGTAACTTTATCTCAAAGCTTTAGAGAGAGGGGGGGAGCTTTCCTATTTTTCTTTTCTACTCTCCTAATTTCTTTTATATTCAGCATTTTGTTTAATAATTAATGACGTTACTTTTTGTTTAAGACTGCAGAAGAAGACGTAAGAACGGGAGGTGCAGGAGAAGAGGGACGAAGACAAAGAACAATAAAAAGGACAGAAAAAGGGGTAGAAAAAGGAAACAAAAGAAAAAAGAGAAGGGGAAAGGGAAAAAAGACAAAATTAGGGATACATCAAAAGAGAATTCAGATCAACTCACATAGAAGCATCCAGCTATTGACTATAGAGTCAGTCAATGCCCTCTCGAAAGTTCAATATTGGAGCCTGTCGTTTCCTTATAATATTAGAGTATGCCATACCAGTATGAGATTATGATTGCCCGAAAAATCAAGAGTGACTTCAGAGTAATAAGAGAAAACTATTATATAGTTTGCTGCTATAAATAAACAGTACAAGAAACTGACATCTGGAAGTTAAGTATGGTGGGTAGACTTGGTTGCTTACGTTAACAAAAGCGTTCAATAATCATGTAGTTTGGTTCGTTCTTTTGTACAGCACTGATTAATGAGGTGGAGTAAATATATTCATTAGAAATGTCTTATCTATATATTATGAATATGTATAGTACTATTTGCGTGTAATAAATACATATACAATGCATATATGCATGTGTGTTTACGTCCTTTCTACAATGTCACACAGTATGTCTACTGAAGATAATAGTGCCACACTGCAACATGCAAATGGGACAACACCAAATTGTAACACCCGGCCATTATTGAGCACCATGCAGGAGGCTATCTATATTAGTAAAATTACTTTCGTTTGTCGCTGTCGGGGACCGAACCTGCAACCTCCTGCGTCCAGGCGGACACTCAGATCACTCGCCCCCTGAGGACAGTATTCAGTGAATCAATCAAGTAATGCGGGACAATAATTCGTCAATATTTTAAATCTTTATTTAAGGCCCAAGATATGCAAATGTTCTAGATGATGTTCCGTTTTATATCGTTAAGGTAATTAAATCATTATTAAATAAAATATTGAGTTTCAAAATTTTGAGTCTGAGCTTAAAACAGGGACTAAAGAGAGTTGATTATTCCAGTTTTCACCTAATGTCTTAATTAATGCCTACTTATCTCAAAAACATCATAGCTTCATGAAAATGTCGTGTTAATTTAAAATATGATTTATCACAAATTTAACTTTCTTTTATTTTCACTGCCAGGTGAAATCGATAACTTATGATGAACGATGTTACTCTCCGTTCCCAGTTACTTCCCCTAACATTTAAAAAAGTAGACCTGCTAGTGCTGTATAAATGCTCTCAAACCATGTTGTGTCTTTATTTTGGAATCTTTATTATGCTTATTAAGATGGAAATGGAAGAGGTGAAAATGAATTTAAATTAAGCATAAAAACACCATCATGACATGCGCGAATCCAGCAATTAATTCCGAAAAGGGGGGGGGGGGGCTCTAAAGTTCCGGCAATGTAGACTGAAGTCGGTCTCGTACATGTATACGTAATAAAGTTTATTTATCATGCCCACCAAAAAAAGAAAGTACCCAATATACATTTGGAATTAAATATTCTGACTATTTGTTCTATCTGGAATAAAGAACCATTCCTTTCTGGCTTTACGTGGAAATTTGAAGTCGCTGCGCTATTTTCTTTTATTGATACAACTTGAACGACATCACATAAGAGTCGATTTCAAAAATGACACTTGCTTCCATAGGACTCGGTTATGCATTTAGCGTTTCGTTGATCATTATTCAACTTTGGAATTTTTGTTTTACTTGATTTTGCGTGATTTTATTCAATTGTGATTTATTTCCGGTCAGGTGGTGCAGTCAGATACTACCAACGGAAATCGGCCTGTACTGCACAAGGCGCACATGCAAAACCACAAAATTTGGTCATTAGTCGAAGGGCATTAATTAAACTTAGGTCAACAGGTACTCCAACGATTACATGCATATTGTTTATTGTTATATATGTGTTAACATAACATTAAAAGATATACTAAGAATTAAAAAGTGGGTACATGTAATTTCTTTTTTGGGCTGTGTATACAAATGTTTCGCTAAGTACTGGTCCAGCCTAGCAAGAAACTGCTAAGAAGACAAAACTAGATTTAAAAGAAATCATTAAAGAAATATATTATCAAATGATTGTTAAAGTATTATCCTCTCTCTCTCTCTCTCTCTGTTATATTAAGTCGGTAAGAAGGTGTCTGACTAATTAAGTCAATAAAAGTTTCTGCGGCAATACATCTACTCACGACAGTAAATTACTGACTATACTGAGAAATAAGAGGTGCAAGCACACTTGCTTTATGATGAACGCGTTTCTCTGTCATATACCCAAAATTTTCTCACACCTGGTAATAATTTGCACTGCACGTTACGATGCAGTAGACGGTCCCCGGCACAGTGCCTCACGTGTAGTTGGTAATATGCCAAGTTTCATGTGGTATTGTCCTGGATTTAACAATCACCGTGACGGTATTTAAGTCATACAGCGAAATCCACTTTGGCTTCAAAATTCTTGATTTTATTAAGTACCTACCTCACACCAGTGAGTTTTTAAATATTCTACCTATTTTGGCATTCAAATTCATCTTTAAGGAGTTTGGGTCACCCTCCGAGGTCTTAGCATTAAACAGTTATATACTGTAGACGGACCCTCTTTAAACTTTATTACAACATCCAGTTAATTACTGTCGAAGGACGATCCGAAGTATACAGCATGAACCTGGCCTACCACACTTTCTCACATTGACCAGACCCAGATTTGAACCTACAGTGATAAAGGGACAACGTGATATTAACCCTTTCCCTCATATAGACTCATTTTGACGCACTCAATTGGTACCACATAAAGCCTGATCTGCAGAAAACCAAACTCAAACCTTACCAAATTTAATTGTAAAATCCTCATTACCAGACCACTGAGGAGCAGCGAACAGCATAAAACCTGATCAGCCTGCGAGTTACTCGCAGGCTGATCTGGTTTTATGCTGTTCGAATAGGTCTTTTCATGATATCCTCTATGAGGGAAAGGGTTAAATTGTCGACTATAAAATCAATTGGCCACGGCGTAAGTCATGTGTCAGTCTTAAAAGAAATCACTATCATTTAAGGTGATTAATACCCCCGCAAACCAGCTTGTATTCATCTAATGTGAGTGCAGGACGGAACGTGACGAACGAGATTCCTGTGTTACCCCAGAAAATGGATCTAATATCGGAAAATTGACCGATTTGGGTATCTACCAGTCCACATGGCAACAGGATCCATTCATCATGGAAGTTTCACGCTCGTTCCCAGATGGTCAGTAGAAATAATAAGAGGGGTTTTTTGGGGTTTTTTTTTTCAAATCTTAGTCAATGACTGAATGAATCAAGTAAGCCAAGTGATGATGATATTCAAACCACCGATGTTGTATAGAAAATGGTAAGGTTTCTTATTTCTTCGATTGCCATGACAACTAAAGTTATGTATAGACTGCATCAACAATTTTGGTAAGGGACTACATTAATATTATCAATGCTTGGATCAGAAGAGGGGAGAAAACTGGGTGCCCCTAATTATGCTACATCCAGGTAATAAAGGTGGGGTAATAACGGACAAAGATCGTGCACAGTAGTACCAAAATCTTAATAAAACGATCCAGGTCACTAAATTCAATATTTGACAATCGGACTAACATAATCACACATTGTCACCCCCAGCATTGAGAATCTCTGAGACTCATCTATAAAGGAATCATCCTGATGTTAAATGCATTAAAGGGAATATTCTAACCAAATTTCATCGATTATGATAAACAGTTTCAGAGAAGAATCCTGTGAAATTTTCTATCTAACATTTTTTTTTTCAGAAACTAGTGTATCTCTGGGAATTGTGGTAGAAGCACACAAAATGAGCATGTTTACAAAATGAAATTATGTTCTGGCACATGGTTTTAGAGAAGATTTTGTTATGTTGCATGCATCTTATATATAAAGTAAATAACAGTCCCTTCCGGGGCCTTATTATTCAAGTGATGATCTTAATTAAACAAATATTGTTTGCACTAAAAAAAGGGAACAACCAAACCCCCTTGCAAAAGAACACAATGATAATTTCAACAATCTTTATTTGCAAGGGAAAATTCAAAAAGTAATACAAGTGTAATTTCCATTCATAATAACAAATAGAAATCTAATCATAATATAATAATGACAAGGGACTGTACAACAAACACCCAGGTATAATTCAGCTTTATCAATCGGACCGAGGGTGTGGTTACATTTAGCTCTATTTCACACAGCTCCAGGTTTTAAGTAACTCACACAGGCTGGTTCAAATTGAATCTTTACAGGGTAATGCCTCAACTTATATCTACAAGTCACATATCAAATTCTGACAGTAATGACACTATTGTTAGAGTCAAATATCAAGATCTGACCCACTCCCACTTCTTACAAATTTCATCACAGAAAAAAGGCAAACCCAGGGAATGGGTTGAAAATCAAAATATGGGGAATATTTTTCTTACACAAATTAATAAATGATTCAACACACTATAGAATTAATTGCCAACCACTCAAATACCTTAATAAATAATTACGTGTATTGACTGATTGGGGGTTCAGAAAAAAATATCACTGATAGGTGACCAATCCACTAATGTTCAGGACACTACTGCCAAACACACTTCATCTATACCAGTAACCTCTCTGTTACACCATTTTCCATTATGTTAGACCAAAGAAAGCCAGATCAAAACGAATACACATGTCGTCTCAGTAATGCATACCATCTTATATTCAAAATACAGTAGAGTAGAGAATCATATAAACACTTACCATCTTGTAATTAACTTACAGGCTGATCTGACATTAAACTGGCAATAAAGGTAATTGATGCCAGGATTTTAAATTGCTTCTGTTCTATGGACACAATTTTTTTTTTTTTTGAATATGTTGACTGAGTTGAATAATTTTTTTTCAATATCTTATTGTGTGTACTATCCAAACTATATTCCCCGGTAATGGTCACATCTGAATAACAGCCAATCTGTCAACTACTGGTAGTAACTGGATTTCCCCAGGACTGAATTTATAGAGAATTCAACCTCTGAATAACAACTACTTTCAAGTAAATGCAAGTTTTTAGTTTCCTTGAGTGACCTTTGTTTTTAAGTACAGTTAAACCTGTATTAGCTGCCACCTGCATTAAGCAGACAACCTGCATTTAGCTGTCAGCTTTAATAAAACCCAAAATATTGTATTTTGTTTTATGTTTAACCATCATTTAATGGCCACCTCCGTTAAGCAACCATTTTCTCTTGTTATCTGGACTGACCACTTAATACAGGTTTAACTGTATACTGTACACCAATTTCAATAATGTTTGGAAAACCAGAATTTACAAAAAAAAATCATTTGAAGTGTGCAAAGACTGCATATAAAAATCCAAACAGTGCTTTTGCAAGTGCCTGGAAAGTGTATTTTGAGTGAATATTTTTTTTTCTTTTTAACTATATTTACTGTATATAATATAGTGCTGACTTTACTATGTATACCTTCTTGTTTTGTATGCAATATTGTGTGTGTTGTGTGCAATGTATATGAACATTTCACAATTTATAAAATCAGGCATAAACTTATACACATTAAATAAAATATCTGAGGTGGCAAAATCTACTGACTGTACTGCCCAGGCTGTTCTATGAGCCAATATGAATTCATGTAATTCTGAAGTCATTTACTACAATTATAATAATATGGGCAAGCACCAAAATAAATTGAAAAAAAAATAGTTCCTCAGAATCAGATTTTGCCACCCCTAAATGTACTTCCAATGTAGAGAGGGCGGTTCATTTAATGCCCTATAGCCGGATGGAATACACAAATCACATGGAAAACCACTTTCACTACAACAGCAAAAAAATTGCAAAATTCACAATTTAAATTTAACCAAAATTATATTAAGAAATATTAATAATCATATCTGATACGCACCACAGGTAAATTACAATGTTTAAGTAACAATAAAATCAAAGTAAGAAGTAGATTTTTTACTCGTATCAAATTGTTTTATCCAAAATCCCACAGCAATATCACCATTTACCTCAATGAATTCACTTTCAGCCTTGAAATAAAAGTAAAAAGAAATCAAACAAGCCCTCTATTTGAAATTTGACTGCATTGTTTAATGAACACATAGGGAATTGCAGCAGGTTGTAATAATAAAATAATAAATGGAAATATATTTGCATGATGAAGTTCTAATTAGAACAGAAAAAAATGCACCAAATCTGTATACTCTAACAGACAAATCACATTGCATCAATGACATCGCAATTGTATAGCAATACGGAGGGAAAGAGGCAATTAAAATCATGTATTCTTTCATTACAAAGTATTATATTAAGCAAATACAGGTAGAGACATAGATGTTGTATTCTATCCTTACCACTATTGCATGTATCCCATTACCACCTGAATACACCATAAGTACAAATTACTATATAAAGGGAGATAATTCTCAGTCTAGCCAGGTTTTAAATAGCTACTTCTGATCCTAAAGGTTCAGTTCCTCGCAGGCTGAGCTGGTTATAAACTGGTTGCATAAACCAGTACAGATAGTTCTCATGTTGTAGACGGATATCACACAAATAACAAAGGGTCATGGATAATAAATATTTACTCACTCACTTATAGTATTTCCTCACAAAATCCTCTATTTTTCAGATGAATATCAGATTATCAATATCATGATATTGAGCCACACAATATTCTTTCACATAACTATAAATCATGTGTAAAAGCATGTTATATTTTCTACACAGTGCTTTTTAAAACAGCACATTTCTTATTCTACTTCTTTCAATTACAGTAGGAAAAAAAAATGTAATGATCTTTGTACATTTTTCTCTTCTTCTAAAATGTTAACAATTTTAATTTTACAGTCTGCTTGAAAATGATGCACATTCATTTATTTCTTCATTTTTATTGATATATGTACTGTCCTATATGAACCCTTAACATCAATGAAAGCAGGAGATCATATGTACATACAGTAAAAACCATGTATCATGTTGTTTATACCATTCCCTTCTCCCTTCTATACTCATTATTCTATGAGTATTTTGATTGTCAAAATTAATTTTTAAAAAGGCCAAAGGAAAAAAATTTAAAAAAAAACAATTTATGTAACACAATTACTGACTATCATAAAGATATTGGTAAGACACAATTCATGACTGACAACAGTTAAAAGTGAACCAAGTTTTTTTATCAATAAGAAATTAATATTAAACTATCTTCTATGATATGTTATTCATTTGTAATTACCTTTTCCCCTACAATTCCATTAAACAAACTTTAATAATATAGATTTCAATATATCTAGCTGCCAGTTATTCAGTCTTACTTTTTTTTATACAAAGCAAAACAATTAACCCTTTGCCACCATAACATGTTTCTGAACCACTGAATGGTTCCGACTGTAAGCAGTTCAAACTATGAGCATGTCCCCATCTTATATCAGCAAACAGTGTAAAACATGATAATCCTCCCAGAAACTACCAGACTGTTTTTTGTTTTCTACTGGTCACACACATGATATTTTTACATCTTTCACATAGTAAAGGGTTAAAAAATATTGAAGAATATCAGAGGAATGACAAGGAAAAACTGATCTTACTTCCCGTCAGTATATTGTGTAGACTGTGCAAATATGTGCCTCGATAAAATGTCAACGGCAAACAAGCTACTAGAGATTTAGAAAGGCTATAAATAATGTCCTACACTTGGTATGGTAATTCTAAATATAGTTATAATCTTCATTTAGCTTTCTTATGACTCCATGCTTTCAACAGGTTTACACCAAAGTACAATGAAAACATGTGGATTTGAAATGCAACCATCAGAAAAAAGTACCATACAAGCACAGCTGGATAACCTAATATTTGAGCATTGCTTTTCCTTTCATTATAATAAAGCATAAGGTCATCAAACAGTTCCATTATTCCATAAAAGACTGGCAGGACTCCAAACACTACAGTTCCGATCAGGAATTGCTTGAGTATGAGAGAGTCATTCTTTGGAAGTGATTTCAAGCCAAACAACGCTGCCAGCAGACTAACAATCCAAGCATATTCCCATGCCTTCGGGGCCGGTATATCCCACTGTCTGAGCCTCTGGTATATTGGCAATCCTATCCATGAGGTCAAACCTGGCAGCAACCTCACAATCACAAGAAGTCCCAGTAAAATATGTAAGATGAGGCTGGTCTTTAGTCTACTCTTATTCATAGAACTGAAAAAAAAAGAGTTATATGTGTTCATTTTATGTACAAATCTTAATAAGAATTATTTTTATGAGAAAATTATTTTCATACAACAGAATAGAAATGGGTTCCAATATCATTAAAAATTACATATTGTTAAATAATATTTTATGATCAAGAAATAACAGTAGCACAGATAAGCTGACACATATCTAATAGTTTTCAGAAATCAGAATCACTTATTTAAGAATGTTAGAAAAAGCTTGAATTTGAGTGAGTCATACAAAATTGGTATAACCATATCAGTGGGAACCACCTTTACTTATAAAAATGTCTATGTCCCTTATTCATTTTAGATGGTTTTTTATGTTCTTACTAGTTGAAATGATTGTTAAAATTAAATCTGAACATACAACTCGATCTGTGACCTTAATTGATAACCAAACCTATCATCACTGTTTCCTAAATAAATGCGCCTCCGTCCGCCCTGCTTTCTATCATATTTACAGTTCATAATTGAATTAAAATTAAAAAAACTGTGCTCACTTCATAGCTTTGTCTTTTCCATACTGGGAGTAATATTGTAAATATGCAGCTTATCTGTTACTCAGTGAAACACCATATCAACACAAACACTCATGATAAGAATATCAATCTAACTCACTGTTATAAGAAACAATTTCTTAAACGAAATAAAACAGTATAGGTATGGAGTATGTCTAAATAATATAAGCTGTGATCACAAAAATGGATCACTGAAGAAATATATGAAAAACTCTACTGAATCAAGCTTCCACTCCGGTGACATTGGCGGAGCACTGGGTGAAAATAAAGTATGCAACACTATAAAGAATATGAGTATCTTCTTTTTTTTCTTTTGAAAACGGGAATCTTTTATTAAGACATTGAATCTTTTATTAAGACATTTCATATTGCACAATAAAGGGAAGTAACACATGCATGTTCTTTAACTAGGACTGACTGCAACGTTGTCCTTATATGGAGTTCACCTGATTTTGTACTGCCAGGCGACGCTTTCTCTGTGCCAGTGGTCACTTCCATCAGTGCCAGCAGGACGATTGCCATATCGTGTCATAGTTTACTTGACAATTCGAAAAATAAAGCGAAAAATATGACAGAATGTCCAGGTGTCCTATTTGCCGGAAGTCGCTTAAATATCAAACGAATATATTTTTAGAACTAGATTTAACGATTAATACCTCAGAAATTGGTTAAGAATATATATTTAAATATCATCTGAAGCTTAGAAACAAATAAAAATATTTTGAAAACATTAATAATATATAAATCTGCAATGTATTATTTTGTTAAAGTTATAAGCGGTATTTGAATCAAACGCTTTTACGAAGAACAAGCGTCTCCATACACAGAGATGAAACAAGTATAAACAAATTTTGGAAAAGTGTACAATTTTGAAAAGTGATTTGAAATGTCCTCTTATACCCCATCAAAGGTTTTCGCATCAATATCGACGAAAGGGAAAGAAGTTGGTTTTCAATCTGATTCAAACAAAAACATTTTCACAGACAACACGCATGCAAATCCAAATGTCTCGACAACAAATTCTAGTAACTCTGGGAGAAACATCCAAGTGACAGCAGTTGGCGAGGTTTCTCTCCCGCCGGACAGGTGCCGCGTGAATGTCAAAATTCACAGTGAGAAAGACAATGTTCAAGACGTTAAAAATAGTATCCAGAGGCGGTTGGATTACATCCTTCAGACATTTCAGAACCATAACATTAAGGTTAGGCTAGCAAATGTCATGTATGCATATGTCAGGCACAAATATCTCCAGAAATAATGTTATTTCTTCTTCCCACTAATATTCAGGGTTCACTCTGGCACATTGTCACATATATTTCTTTGATTAGTCCAGTACTTGGCACCAAGAGAGGTCATTAAAGACTCTTTGCCCTCAACAAGGTTCGAACCCACATCCTTTGGATCCGCAGTCACATATGCAACCACTGGACCATGGTTCCACCATTAGTTCTTCCCTATGAGTTAAACTATTATATTTTCGGATATGCACTATATTAAGTTATAAACCGTATTTCAGACCTCACTTTCGGCATGTTTGGCCTGTACCTTCAGGTGAGGGAAATTTTGTATCATTTTCCCCTGTAGGGAAAATTTTAGGCAAATTTTGCAGCACATGCATATAATAATTATTTTAATCAAAATGTACAAAGTAGCTTTATTGGTTTAAAATTAAGGGTGTAACAGTATACCGTACGACGATATACCACAATATTTTCTTTACGGTATGGTTCATGGTATGCTCCCAGGTCTGCATGGTACAGTACGGTATTATTAACTACCAGGTTTTTTTATTTTTCTTCTTTTTTAGCTCACATGAGCACAACGTGCTCAAGGTGAGCTTTTCTGATCGCCTTTTGTCCGGCGTCCGTCGTCCGTGCGTGCGTGCGTCCGGCGTCAACAATTGCTTCAAACAACATCTCCTCCTAAACGGCTTGGCCAATTTGATAAATATTTTGCAGGAATGTTCCTTGGATGAAGCTCTACTAAAGTTGTATAAATGGTTCTGGTCCATTGCATAATTAGGTCACAGGAGCTAAAAATAGATTTTAAAAATGCAAACTTTGAAAATCTTCTTCTGCAAAACTGCAAGGCCTAGAGAGATATTTGGTATGTAGCATCATCTTATGGGCCACTACCAAGATTGTATAAATCATAGCCCTATGGTGATAAATGACCCCGCACCAGGGGTCACTTGTTTTACATAGAGTTATATAGAAAAATCTTAAAAAATCTTCTTCTATGAATCCATAAGGCCTAGAGCTTAGATATTTGGTATGTAGCATCATCTTATGGGCCACTACCAAGATTGTACAAATCATAGCCCTATGGTGATAAATGACCCCGCACCAGGGGTCACTTGTTTTACATAGAGTTATATAGGAAAATCTTAAAAAATCTTCTTCCATTAATGCATAAGGCCTAGAGCTTAGATATTTGGTTTGAAGCATCATCTTATGGGCCACTACCAAGATTGTACAAATCATAGCCCTATGGTGATAAATGACCCCGCACCAGGGGTCACTTGTTTTACATAGAGTTAAATAGGAAAATCTTAAAAAATCTTCTTCTATGAATCAATAAGGCCTAGAGCTAAGATTTTTGGTATGTAGTAGCATCTAATGGTTCATTACAAAGATTTTCAAAGTCTTGGCCCTACGGTGATAAATGACCCTGCGCCCAAGTCTTCTCTGAAACCATATGGCCCATTGCTTAGATATTTGGTGTGTAGTATTGTCAGGGGTAAAATGTTTTAGATAAAGTTATATCAGAATCCTTGTCTGTTTAAAAACCTTGACATCAGTTGAAGCAATGGTACTCAGGTGAGCGATTCAGGGCCATCATGGCCCTCTTGTTTTTTAACAACAGCTTCCCCTCGGTAAAAAGGTGATATTTTTCACCTCTGAGAAATAAAAATTCTCCTAACGATACGATGTTCCCATCCATTAACTTAAAAGACAACAAAAGGAATAGTAAATAACACATATCCCTCTACATTGCATATTACTTAAATGAAAACACTTGCTGTGGGTAGTTAAAAAATTAGTAACAAGGCAGAGTCATTCTTGGAATTTTATCCAATCAACTCTCATTCTTATGCTTTCAAATTATGCAATGATACAGAACACTCGGATAGCATCGTTCATAATGCTGGTAAACATCTTTCATGCTCTATACCGGCTACTGTTTTACTGCTAAAATTGCATAATCATCACAATGGCGGCCATATGCGATAAACATCAATAATGTTTGATGACCTCTGTATTTTTTTAATCAATTTGATGGATTGATCAGTTTGCCTTTTGAGTAAAAGAGCACAATTTCAACAGGTAACTATATGAAAGATACTGTTTTATATAAAATGGGATCAATTAAATGCTTTGATGCAAATTATCGCTAATCAAACGTCTGAAATCAAAACTTCATCCCACTGGAACTGTTTTTTCCTTGGTATAATGTGGATGTTTCAACTTCAAGTATCATCTTTAGTGATTTCATTGAAAATGTTTAAGTTGTTGTCATGCTGACATTTATTATGGAATAAGCATTTAAAATAAGTCTTATAAGTTTAATTAAGTTTCTGCAATATATATGGCGCTATCATGTAGTTTTGATATTACTTTTGACTATTTAATGACATTAAAACAAGATTTTTCTCAGTAAACAACAAACTTAAAAGCCTGTATTTTGATACGTATGGTATCATGACCACTGTATCGCGATACGTATCGTATCGTTGGGTAAGCGTATCATTACACCCTTATTAAAAATGGAAATCAACTAGTATACAGTACAGCTGTATTGTACAACAATGTACCTCTTAACAATCTTGCTTTTTACATGAGCTGTTACATTTTCAATTTTAGGGAGGGGGGGAATTTTGTTTGAAAATGGGAGAAAAACATACATTTTGGCTGGGAGAATGGTGCCCAATAAAGGCACTAAAAATGGAGATTGAGAGCCCTGTATAATTTTCTTCAGCTAAAAAATGTTTCAACATAACTGTTTAACATACTTGTCAAAGAGTTTGATCTAACAAGAAATGCCAGAATTTTGCATAAAATATAACAAATTATGAATATTCATAAATAATAAAGAAAATTTATGTATTTTTTCCTCACATTATTGATCACTTTGAAACCTCTGGAATCCCAGGCACATTTTAGATACCATTCTGATTCATTTGTTTTATACCCGACATATAATTTAGCTTTATTCAGACTGTAAATTTGCTAGCACTTTAAATTTGCAAGCACTTTATTTTGACCACTCAGGACACTCATTTCAAAAGTGCCAAGGAAGTGGCAGTCAAGGAAAATGAGTTCAAATTTAATAAAAATTAATAAATATACATATTCTCTAATTTTTCTTCTAACAAGACTTCTGAATTTTCTGATAGGTCTAAACCTTATGATTTATAGACACATTTCTCATGTAACTGTTGACATTTATATCAACTTAAGGAAAACATATGTTACAGCTCAGAACCTTTCCTCACAGTTCTTTGAAAATATGAACTTTTCAGAAAGACTGTCTACAATTTCGACTTTGAATTGCAGTATATTTGACAAAAAGCCTTTAAGGTGTTCAGGTGCAGGTTAAATGCAAGTGGATTAAAAAATTCCAAGTTGAAAAAGTAATCTCATATATCACATTTTAATCAAGTTCAGATCATTTTTTTTTTTTATTTAACATGATGATATTCACCTTCAAGAGCAGCTGTGCCCGGTGACTTAGTGGTTAGAACGTCTGCCTTGGGAGTGGGAGGTTGTGGGTTTGATCCCCGGCCACGACATACCAAAGTCGTAAAAAATGGTACTGTCATAGCTCCCTTGCTTGGTGCTCAGCATATAAGGGTAGTTGCAGGACTAGTTGGCCTGGTGTCAGGATAATGTGACTTGGTGTGGTATCATGCCACATGTCTGTGGCATGATACTGCATTGTGGCAGCACTATATCTGTCTCAAGTAGACATTGTCTCCAAATGACTGAAATACTGTCAGTGGGACGTTAAGCTACATTTTGGCATATTTGTTTTATTAATATGTTTTTAGTCAACCCAACAAACAAACAAACTTTCAAGAGCCTTGTTAGCTCACCTGAGCAAAGCTCAGGGTGAGTTATTGTGATCCCGTGAGTGTCCGTCGTGCGTCGTCAACAATTTAGTCTTTACACTATATCACCTTTATTTCGTAAGCAATCATCTTCAAACTTAAAGACAATGTTTATGACCATAATGTCTCGATTGAGTTTGATTATGGCTGAGATCGGTCAATTAGGTCAGGAGTTATGCCCCTTTTAATATAAAAAAATGCCAGATTTCACGTTGTTTACACTCTAGCACTTCATCTTTTAAGCAATCATCTTCAAACTTTATGGCAATGTTTATGACCATAATGTCTCGAATCAATTTGATTATGGCTGAGATCGGTCAATTAGGTCAGGAGTTAAGCCCCTTTTAATATAAAAAAATGCCAAATTTCACTTTGTTTACACTCTAGCATCTTCATCTTTTGAGCAATCTTCTTCAAACTTTATGTCAATGTTTTTGACCATAAGGTCTCGATTTAGTTTGATTGGGGCTGAGATCGTTCAATTAGGTCAGGAGTTAAACCCCTTTTAATATAAAAAAATGCCAGATTTCACATTGTTTACACTCTAGCATCTTCATCTTTTGAGCAATCTTCTTCAAACTTTATGGCAATGTTTATGACCATAATGTCTTGATTCAGGTTGATTATGGCTGAGGTGGGTCAATAAGGTCAGGAGTTAAGCCCCTTTCAATTTTCAAAAAATGCCAGATTTCACTTTGTTTACACTCTAGCATCTTCATCTTTTGAGCAATCATCTTCAAACTTTATGGCAATGCTTATGACCATAATGTCTCGACTAAGTTTGATTAAAGCTGAGATCTGTTGATTAGGTCAGGAGTTATGCCCCTTTTAATATAAAAAAATGCCAGATTTCACTTTGATTACACTTTAGCATCTTCATTTTTTTAGCAATCATCTTCAAACTTTATGACATTGTTTACTCAAATAATGTCTTAATTGAGTTCAATTGTGGCTGAGATGGGCCAATTAGGTCAGGAGAAAAAATGCAAGATTTCACTTTGTTTACTCTCTACCATCTTCATTTTTTTAAACAATCTTTTTTAAACTTTAAGACAATGTTTATGCCCATAATCTCTCAATTGGGTTCAATTATAACTGATATTGACTAGTTAAGTTACGAGTTATGCCCTTTTCACCATAAAAAAAGCTAGAATTTACTTTGTTTACACTCTAGCATCTTTATTTCTTAAGCAATCATCTTTCTCAAGTTTCTCTTGTTTAAAGTGTTACAATTTCACTTTTTCCAGTCCTCTCAACTTTTTTTTTTAATCAGTACCATATCTAACCATACATTTTGTTGGTTTGTACCTTTAATAGTTTCCCCTCACTGCTGTGGGTTTGAATCCTGGTAGGGACTTCGGATTTTTCATGTGAGGAAGCCTTCCAGCTGGCTTGCGGTAGGTCGGTGGTTCTACCCGGGTACCTCTGTGTACTCGGGGGTCTTCCTCCACCTGTAATTAGCTGGACACCGCTATATGATTGAAATACTATCGCAGAGACGGTAAACCCCAATACAAAAACAACCTTTAATAGTTTACAGTTGGTATCCTAAATGCACACTCACTTCTTTTTACCTGTTTCACTACATTACAGGTGCGCAAAGGATATGTGCCCTTGAATATAGTAACTGGCATGGTAATCACTAATGGCTATTAAGTTTGGGATGCAAACATTTAAGAGTATGCAAATCTATATTTGAGTCTTTAACCCTTTCCCTCATATAGACTCATTTTGACGCACTAATTAGGTACCACATAAAGCCTGATCTGCAGAAAACCACAGTTAAACCTTATTAAAAGTCCTCATTTCCAGACCACTGAGGAGCAGCGAACAACATAAAACCTGATCAGCCTGCGAGTTACTCGCAGGCTGATCTGGTTTTTAGCTCACCTGAGCATAGCTCAGGGTGAGCTTTTGGGATACTTGATTGTCCGTCGGCCGTCGTCCGTCGTCCGTCAACAATTTGATGTTTACACACTAGAGGCCACAATTTTGATCCAATCTTCCTCAAACTTGGTCAGAATGTTTGTCTTGATGATATCTTGAACCCTTTCGAAAATGGGTCAGGTCGGATCAAAAAGTAGGTCAGTAGGTCAAATCTTAGAAAAATCTTGTTTACACACTAGTGGCCACAATTTTGATCCAATCTTCCTCAAACTTGGTCAGAATGTTTGTCTTGATGATATCTTGAACCCTTTCGAAAATGGGTCAGGTTGGATCAAAAAGTAGGTCAGTAGGTCAAATCTTAGAAAAATCTTGTTTACACACTAGAGGCCACAATTTTATCCAATCTTCCTCAAACTTGGTCAGAATGTTTGTCTTGATGATATTTGAACCCTTTCGAAAATGGGCAGGGGACAAAAGTAGGTCATAGGTCAAATCTTAGAAAAATCTTGTTTACACACTAAGTGTTGAACCCTTTCGAAAATGGGCATGGCCGGACCGAAAAGTAGGTCAATAGGTCAAATCTTAGAAAAATCTTGTTTACACACTAAAGGCCACAGTTTTGATGCAATCTTCCTCAAACTTGGTCAGATTGTTTGTCATGATGATATCTCGAACCAGTTTGAAAATGGGTGGGGCTGGATAGAAATGTAGGTCAGTAGGTCAAATCTTAGAAAAATCTTGTTTATACTCTGAGGGCAACATTTTTGGTCCAATCATCCTCAAACTTTGGCAGAATGTTTGTCATGATGATATCTTTTGTGGATGGGGTCAGAAAATTCCTGAACATTGTTTCACCTCATCATCTTAATTCTAAAGCAATCTGTTTTGTACAGGCAATGAATGATACTTTTCTCAGGTGAGCGATCTAGGGCCATCTTGGCCCTCTTGTATGTTGTTCGCATAGGTCTTTTCATGGTTTCCTCTATGAGGGAAAGGGTTTACAACACTGTTAGAGTCTCACAACACTTAAATTGATTGTTGCTTGAGGAGAATTGAATTTTTAGCTCACCTGAGCAAAGCTCAGGGTGAGCTATTGTGATCCCATGCGCGTCCGTCGTGCGTCGTGCGGCGTCAACAATTTTTAGTGTTTACACACTATCACCTTTATTTCTTAAGCAATCATCTTCAAACTTTAGCAATGTTATGACCATAATGTCTCATTGAGTTGATTATGGCTGAGATCGGTCAATTAGGTCAGAAGTTATGCCCCTTTTAATATTCAAAAAATGCCATATTTCACTTTGTTTACACTCTAGCATCTTCATCTTTTGAGCAATCATCTTCAAACTTTATGGCAATGCTTATGACCATAAGGTCTCGATTGAGTTTGATTATGGCTGAGATCGGTCAATTAGGTCAGAAGTTATGCCCCTTTTAATTTTAAAAAATGCCATATTTTACTTTGTTTACACTCTAGCATCTTCATCTTTTGAGCAATCCTCTTCAAACTTTATGGCAATGCTTATGACCATAAGGTCTCGATTGAGTTCGATTATGGCTGAGATTCATCAATAAGGTCAGGAGTTATGCCCCTTTTAATATTCAAAAAATGCCCTATTTCACTTTGTTTACACTCTAGCATCTTCATCTTTTGAGCAATCATCTTCAAACTTTATCAATGTTATGACCATAAGGTCTCGATTGAGTTGATTAATGCTGAGATCCGTCAATTAGTTCAGAAGTTATGCCCCTTTTAATATTCAAAAAATGCCATATTTCACTTTGTTTACACTCTAGCATCTTCATCTTTTGAGCAATCATCTTCAAACTTTATGGCAATGCTTATGACCATAAGGTCTCGATTGAGCTTGATTATGGCTGAGATCGGTCAATTAGGTCAGAAGTTATGCCCCTTTTAATATAAAAAATGCCAGATTTCACGTTGTTTACACTCTAGCATCTTCATCTTTTGAGCAATCATCTTCAAACTTTATGACAATGCTTATGACCATAAGGTCTCGATTGAGTTTGATTAATGCTGAGATCCATCAATTAGTTCAGAAGTTATGCCCCTTTTAATATTCAAAAAATGCCATATTTCACTTTGTTTACACTCTAGCATCTTCATCTTCTGAGCAATCATCTTCAAACTTTATGACAATGCTTATGACCATAAGGTCTCGATTGAGTTCGATTATGGCTGAGATCCATCAATTAGGTCAGGAGTTATGCCCCTTTTAATAAAAAAAAAGCCATATTTCACGTTGTTTACACTCTAGCATCTTCATCTTTTGAGCAATCATCTTCGAACTTTATGACATTGTTAATGACCATAATGTCTCGATTGAGTTTAATTGTGGCTGAGATGGGCCATTTAGGTCAGGAGTTATGCCCCTTTTAATACAAAAAAAGCCATATTTCACTTTGTTTATTCTCTACCAACTTCATTTTTTTAACATTAAGACATTGTTAATGCCCATAATCTCACAATCGGGTTTAATTATAACTGATATTGACTTGTAAATTCAGGAGTTATGCCCATTTTTTAAAAAAAAAGCCAGATTTCACTTTTACACTCAAGCATCTTTATTTCTTAAGCAATCATCTTTCTCAGGTGAGCGACCAAGGGCCATCTTGGCCCTCTTGTTATATTGTAGTTTTAATTGGGATCTCTCCCAGCAATATCAAAAATTCAAAACTGAAATTACACTCAAGCATTCTGACTTAACAGGCTTTTTATGATTAAAGCTTAGTTGCTAGAACCATTTTCAAAAAGTAGCTATTGTTATTTGTAGTTACCTGTTTAGTGTTTAGATCTCAGATATTTAGATTACCATAATCCATATTGTTCTCTTCCAGGAAACAGATCAACAGGTCCACAAGTCCATGCGAAGATCAGACACAATGTATGTGATGGATGCTGAAGTTATTGTGGTATTTATGGACTTCCATAAATGTCAGACAGCATGTAACCTGCTTGTAGAAAAACTGGATGAAACTGTGGTTGTTGGCATGCCTGAATTTTACCATGCTGGGACAACACTGGAGACTTTGAGGTACAGTATGAGTAAACAGTGCTTCAGTAATTTCGTAAATGTCCTTATCATGTCACATTCTTATTCATGAAAATGCAACAACGGTTCAAAAGCTAAATATGACCAGCAAGCAGGAAATATTTCAAAACAACTAAGATATTTCAGAAATTGATGTGTGCCAAATAACAAAAATTGTGCAGCATATTTGTAGGCTGAAATGACTTTGGATTTTGTTAATTATTTTCATAGAAATTCTGAAGGAAATTTAAAAATTCTCCATATTTTTAGGAGAATAGAATGATCATTCAAATGAAACTGCCCTAATAGATTTTTATTTTAATAGATTTTTATTTTAATGATAATTTTTATGCCCCGCCAACTGCATTGTGAGTATATGTATTTTCGGTCTATACATCTGTCTTTCATTTATTTGTGCATTCATTTGTCCGGCACACCTAAGGTTTAATATTGCATTGAAGCTTCTTTTCTATGGAGATTACTTCACATCTTCATGAAACTTTGTACACCTGTATCTCAAGATATAAGCTATTAATTTATTAATTTTTTTTTAGCTGTGACCTATATTTCATGGTTGGATGAACATGGTAAAATTGATTGTAATGCCTCAGTTTTACTTTGCTTTTAAGCTTTTTTCTATGAAGATGACTTCATATCATCATGAAACTTGATGCAAATGTACATCAAGATATAAACTTTTCAAAATACAAACATATAGATTTTATTGTGACCAACATATGCCATTGGTGAATGTCACAGAGATACATTGCCTTGCTCATATCTGATCAGCTTTTAGTTTTAACATATTGATTTTAACCTCAGTTTGGAATCCAGGTGTGCGTTCAGTATGCCAAACCGTATGCAACCGTACACTTACAGTCAGGTATGAAACTGAAACTCGGTGTCATAAACCCCGATATTCATGTATACCTATGTACAGCATAAGGTGAATGTGATTAGCATGGTATATGGCCCTAAGACAACTTCATAGCTAACTGTAAGCAACCGTTAGCATACAGTTTGGCATACTGATTGCGCGCCAGTTCCTGCAAGTTATACAAAGGCCAAAAAAAAAAAAATTCTGTGTTTCGCGCAACCAGACCCTACCTAGCGAAAATCCGCCGACCTTAAAGTTTTAGCTGCCATTTTGAGACCGATGTTTTCCATGATTCATCCACTATCATGACTGGGCTTAAAGAAAAAACCCACAATCCTGACCCCCTCCTAAACTTTTTAAGACAGTTTTCCAAAACACAGAATTTTTTTTAGGCCTAATCCCTCTTTACGGTTCCTGGGTTGGACCATTTCTTGGTGCCTGGGAAAACTATGAAAAATCCTTATCCCCAAAAGGGTTCAAACCCAGAACCTTCAGATCTGCAGACATGTGTATCGCCACTGGACCAGTCATTTGTTATAAGTGTTAAAGCAAAAACACATTTTGCAAGAAAATTGTAAATCATACTGTACAGGAACTCTCCAGTCTTCTATGCATTTACATTTTTGTCATTTGTATTTTTCATGTAAAATGTATTTAGTAATGATAGAATATGCAGTGTTTAAGGTATTCTTATTAATTAGAGCCATGAAGTTGAGCTATAAAGGAGTCATCAACTCATTGTCCCACCCAGTCACATCATGTCATATTAAAAAAAATACACATCTTTTCACATTATTAAGGCAAGGGGGATGTAATGTTTAGAACATCCTGCATGTGACCAAGAGGTAATGGGTTAGAGCACCGATCTTGACATACAGAAGTAGTTCAAAATGATACTGGTATATTTCCATTGTTCTTTGTGTCAAGCTCATAAGGTTAGTTCCAAAACTGGGTTGCTCAGTGTCAGGGTAATGTGACAGGATGTAGTGTCATGCCACTTGTCTGAGTTGTGATATTGCAGTATATTGTCTGTCTCGTGTTGAGAAAATTTAACAAATATTTGATATACTGACAATGGGGCATAAACCCAAGCAAAATATCTATAAAATTCAATTGATTACTTATCCTGACATACATTTTTCTCTCCAACAGACAGCAAGCCAGTCTTCTTGCAGTACACAATGCCAAACAAAAGGCCAATGAAATGGCACGTTTTGTTCACCAGGCAGTTGGTCGACCAATCATTATACAGGAGGAGGAATCAAAGGAGTGGGAGGGTCAGATTGAGGGCGTGGCAGACCTTGATGCTAAACCAACAATACAACAAAGAATGTCTCAGGCTACAGTTACTGTCTCATGTAGGGTTAACATTACCTTTGAACTGAAACCAAAAGTTAAAACAAAAACTGAGCATTAGGTAAAGATATATGTGTATAAAGTTAAATTATGGAAATTAATTTATTACGATATTGACTTAAATAGTAATAGTAGTTTGTTCTTTTTAATGGTATACCTTTTTACATGTATGTAGCTAACTTGAATTTGTAAGACAGTGATGCATTGGTTTTACCATTTTTGTAATTAACAAATGGTATTACACATCTTCTCCCATCAGTTTGGGTCTGTTTTCATGTGTTTAAAATTGATATTACCCCTTACCTATTATAGACGTGTTTTGACACACTGGCGAACTGAGTAGACCCAGATCAGACAGCTTCTTCCAAGAGCTGTATGATCACTGTCAGCTGTTTGCTCATGCAATATTGAAGTCTGCCAGACAAAGAAAAATTATTTGTTTTGCATAATATTTAAAGTTTAATAAACTGATATTTTTCAAGTCATATAACTTTAATGAATATTCATGAGGTAAAGGGTTAAGATAAATACATGACAAATAGGATAAGTAGTAAGGCTCATGTGTTTTACTTTTATATAGCTATGGTTTCCTGTTCATTATTGTTTTCATCTGTTTATCTGAACCATTTTGGTAAAATGTAAGGAGCAAAAACCAAAGGCTTATTAACCATTTCCCTCATAGAGGAAACCATGAAAAGACCTATGCGAACAGCATAAAACCAGATCAGCCTGCGAGTAACTCGCAGGTTGATCAGGTTTTATGCTGTTCGCTGCTCCTCAGTGGTCTGGAAATGAGGATTTTGTGATTAAATTTGGTAAGGTTTAACTGTGATTTTCTGCAGATCAGGCTTTATGTGATACCTATTGAGTGCGTCAAAATGAGTCTATATGAGGGAGAGGGTTAAGACACCCCAAGACTAGGTGTCCTCTTACCCACATCTGTGCTACCGAACTGACTCTTTATGAACCAACTGGCCAATGTATGGATATTTGTAAAGGCTTCTTTTAAAGTATATGAATAAATCTCCCTGAAAACTGATACCTTTCAGCATAAATCATTATTCTGGGAATATGTCCCCTTAATTCAGGCTGGTACTATACCAGTTTTGTTTTGCTTTTAAAATGCCCCCCTTTAATCGTTTTTAGAAGCATGAATACTCTTAGCAAATACTTTTCATGCAAATCCGTCCACAGTTTTGAAGTGGTTACATTGATTCATGTTTGTCAGATAAGCCATTTCAGAAGTTTAAGGTTTGTGCATGCTGTAAGTTTGGTTATGAGTTTTTTTTATAAACCATTCATAAATTCTAGGAACAGACAAGGTATGGTTGAGTTGAATTGAATTATAAGATTAAACAGCTTTAGCCTGAAATGTTATGCCAGTTTATGTACTTTATTTTCATATTGTGAAATCTGTGATAGTTTTGACCATGTAAATACATGTATATTATTTTTTTACAAAAATATTTATGTATATATATGCGTTGAATAAAGTCTGTACATATCATTACCAGATATACTTTTATATTTCTATTCAAAAGTCCTTTGACCGGTCCCTGTGGCAGAGTGGTTAGAATGTCTGCTTTGGAACTGGGATGTTGTTGGTTTGATCCCTGGCCCCGACATAAAAAAATTGTACTGGTATAGCTCTCTTGTTTAGCGCTAAGCATATAAGGGTAGTCCCAGGACAGGTTGGCCCTATGTCAAGATAATGTGACTAGTTGTGATAGCATGCTACATGTCTATGGCGTGATGCTACAGTATGATAGCACTATATTTGTCTCAAGCAGACATAGTCTCCAAATGACTGAACTACTGCAGGAGAGACGTTTAACCCAATAAGCAAACAAACTACAAATACATTCTACTACTATGGGTGTCCGGTTAACTTAGGGGTTAACCCACTGGCTTTTCACCAATGCAAACTCAACTTAAAACTCATTTTATTTGGCATATCGGCAAATAACAATGCCATTCACCCAAACTCATACATATACAATGTTTGCGCATGACACCATACAGACAATACATATATAACGAATCAGTTGATAAGATTCAACAAGAATAATATGACAGTGCCGAATAGAAAGACAATGTATTGCAAAACAGTACATGTATATTCATAAAATATACTGTTAATCTGAAAAATAATTATTTTTAGAGAGATACTCTCAAATCTATTGCTTTTTTAACATATTTTGCAATATTTAAACACTTTTTTCTAGACCTACTTGACATGATATTGATAAAACACTGGACTGTTGGAAAAGATCTGTTTCTAGCTAAAAATGAATTTCTTATATCCTTATATTTAGGACAGACTAATAAAAATGATATTTTGACTCTAACTGTCTTTGATTACATAATAAACAAATTCTATCTTCCCTATTCGTATTGGTAAATCTACCAGACTCAATAGCTGAATTATGGAACTTAATCGAAAACGTGTAAGTGATATTCTCAACAAATCATTCTTAATGTTATATAGATATTGTTCAAATTTAAAACCTCTTTTAATTCTAATGTAATATTCTAATTTTCTACAAGTTCTCCACGATTGTATAAATTGGTCTCTATCACGCTCAAAAAGTTTTGGATAGATTTAACATTAAGATTTTCACTTAACCAAAGATTTGAAAAAACAAGGCTTTCCAATGTACTTTTGATTTTACTCATCCAGCAAATATTTTAAAAACCCCCTAATATACGTTTCAAAAATTTAAGATGTAGTCTGTCAATATCAGCATAATTATCAACACCCCATACCTCAGAACCATATAAAAAATGCGTGTAAGTAGTTTGTCAAACAATGATAATTTCATCTTTAAATCACATGATACTTTTTTGAATAACAGAAATTAATATTCAAAGCTCTTGATCCGACAATGCCCATGGGGGGAGGGGGGGGTGGGGGGGGGGGCAAAGTCTGAATGTGATGTGAGTGCTGAGGGGGGGGGGGGGGGATGCTCCCCCCTGAAAAAAAGGTTTTTAGTGTGACGGAGATGCATTCTGAAGGGTATCTGGGGATAAAAGTGAAGTTTTTTATGTTTGTTGTTGTTGTTGTTGTTTTTAAACTTGAAGACCATGGATCTAATGCCTAGGTCCCACTGGAGAAAAATCATCGGCATGTGTAAATACACAAATTTTCTCCCGATGGCATCAGATGTTTCAGCCAAAAGGACGGAGCATTCCCATGAGAAGCTTCGGGATTGGTCCGTTGAAACGTTCACTGATGTTTCGGTTATGGTACAATGGCCTTGTATTATCGGGGATGGCTCCCGATGCTCGTGAAATTTTTCCGATGATCGTGGAAGGTGCCCCGGAGCTTCACTGAATTTGAAGTATCATCGGGGGAATATCCCCGTAGATTAGGGGATGTATCGTATCGAACCATCCTAGATGCCTCGGGGAAGATTATGGAGATGATGAGAATTTGGTGATGGACAAAATCAAGGGTAGACTTTCGGGGGTTTATGAGGATGCCCCCAGCAATGTCCCATGGCCTTTTTGACCGTCTCAGTCTAAAGTTGACAAAAAAAAAGCATCAAATTTTAGAGTGCGCTTGCCGATTTTTTTATATTTTTTTTATTTTTTTATTTTTTTTAATTTTTTTATTATTTTTTTTTTGCGAATATTCTGAGATTCTATCACAAGATCTGCAATGTGTCACAGAAAGGTCGCCGAACCTTCGAGACATCACCGAAGCCTAGGGGTTCTTGGAGGAAAAAATATTTCGCGGAAGCTCCGTGAATGCTTCCCAGGAGCTTCCGGGAAGCTATGCGTATGTTTCCCCGGCCTGTTTTCCCCGATAAAATTTCGAGAACATATAGGGAAAAATTTCAATGCAAGCAGTGAAGTTCTCCCGAGGACTCCACATGGCTTGCAACGCTTTCGAAGCTTCCGCGTGACACAAGGGAACCTGTTCCTGACGCTTCCCGAGGCTCAACAATTTCCATAGGGAGTACGTCCCATAGGCAAAAAATGTCAAGTGGGACTGAGCCTTGAGCGATATAATCTTATATTTTATCTTCGTAAAGCCATGTTTTTGAATAACTACTGTGCAATAGTATTTGACGACAGTTGTATTAAAAAAATGACGGTAGTAAAGTAAAGGGGGGGGGGGGGGCAGACGGGCATAAAAAAAATTTCGGACCCCCCCCCCCCCAAAAAAAAAAAAAATAATAAAAAAAAACAGTGACAATTAGTGAATGTTTTGTATAGTCATCAGTTTTAGACTCAACATTGTAAAACTAAAAGACAGTTTTGTTTAAATCTGAGGAAAATAATCACTTTAAACATATTTTGTCAAATATGTTGAAGGGAATAGCGGGTATATGCTGTATTTTGTTTGAACTTGGTAATCTTGACTGTCTAATTGTCGATCTGGAAGCAGCCTTCACACACAGACTTCCCAGTTAAAAAAAAACAACAGGCGTACGTTTTAGAGTCGTGCGGTTGCAGAAGGTTTGGGCCCCTTCTGCGTGTTGATTTTTTGGTCACACACAATTTCAATAAAAGGGGTTGTTTTTTTTAAATAATAAAAGATGTTAATATTTAATATAAAATCCGTTTTATTTCGCACATAAATTGTGTTTTCTGTGCATTCATATTTCGTATTCATCGACTTATCAGTAACATTGCTCAATGACTAATTACCGGGATTTGATTTGAATTAGTGATCATGCATTATCTACATATACATTGTCCCAAAATATGGATTGTCCCAAAATACGGCAGATTGAAATTTTCAAATTCTTTCATTTCATATTCATGATTTTATAAATTTAAAATACACCAGGGTCTCTATATTAAGAGACCATGAATACACATACATGTAGATTATTATATTCGTAAATATTAAAAAGTTAACATGATGATATATCGGCCTACCGTTTGTATTTATTCCTTTCAGGAAAGATATTTAGAGGAGTTAGTTTCATAAAAATAATACTTAAAAAGTTATGTAAAAATAGTAAAGCTGATGACATTTAGAAACACAATCCATTTAATTTGCATGGCTAGCGATAGGTATGCATATACTCTGCAGTTTGTTACAGCAAAAAATAAATAAACACAATAAAAATCCTTTTAAATAGTTTATAGTTGTAAATGATACAAACTTTTGGTAATTGCCTATTTTTCCCAATTGTTAGATCGCTCGGCAGACGACATGTAAATTTCTCTCAATCAGTGAACGTGTCCGCAGTACCCTAAGCACATGCTTATCACACAGTCATGGACGACTGCCGATTCAGATTACCTACACATGAACAGCAGGGGGCCATAAAACAATAGGAGTCTGGCTGGTCAGGTAGTTTTGTGGGTGGTTCAGTATGGGGGTCCACGATGGGGATTTCCTCTAGACAACACTGCTATGATGTAATCATGGGATTTTATAGCCTTGAAAAATGTATGACCAGGGCAGCTGGGGGGGGGGCAAGGGCCCCCCGTCCCCCGCTGGATCCGGGCCTGGACTTACTTTATCGGATATCCGTAGTAAATAACACTATATCATCAGCAAACAACGTTAAATATGACGTTAGAAGCTGGAGATCTGTATTTGTGAGATTATCAAAATCTAAACATTCATTTATGTCATTCACGAAAAGGAAAAATAATATCGGGGAGAGGGGCTCCCATTGCTTCAAACCGATCATGATATTAAAGCAATCTGAAAGTTTACTTTGAGACCATCTAACACATGCAGACACCTTCGAATATAAAGATTTTAACATGTTCAAGAACTTAAAGCTAATACCACGCTGTAATAACTTTATCCATAAGTTATCAATAGATAATTGTAACGAAGCATGATTTATAGTCTATGAAAACACAATATAGTTTCTTACTTTTAGATAATACATTTTGAATTATTGTGTGTAAAATAAAAATGCAGTCAATTGTACTACGGTTATCTCTAAAACCAAACTGATTTTCTATGAAAACATGATAGATCTTGGGTTGATCTGATTGTGTATGCGGAAGGGTAATAGGTTGCCCGTTCGGACGCATTTGGGTAACTACTAAGGACCACAATGACGTCATCATTAGTTTTCAAAAGCGATATCACTTTCTGTTAAATTCTTGTAAATAAATTATGTTTTAATGTTTAGGCCATTACATCAGATAACTACATTGACTCACATACAAATACAAGTAGCATCATCTGAAGGGGCTTATTGAAAGTATGCTTCTCTCAAAACGTCAGACTTGCACTTGCATTCTAAATATTGTTTCCCATTCGACGTAAAATAAATAAGTTCATGTATTTGAGGTCTAACTTTGTAATGAAACCTTTTAATAGCATAGTTTTATTTCCATTTTGTACATTTGTACTTCGTCGTGCCACATTTACTGCATGTTAAGCGTCACGCTTGGTCTTAATGCTAGTTAAAGTATATAAGATTATTTATCATTTGCAACGAAAACATTATAGTGTATCTTATGTTGCTTTTGTATTATGTCTAGGAAAAAAATCCGTTTCTGGTCTCCAGCAAATAAAAAAGGGGGTCGGTAGGTCGGGATTTTATGGGGTTTTTTTTACATGAAACGAAAGGTAAATAAAAGGAAATATATTTAAAGGCGGAAAGGTAAAAAAAACAACAACAAAAAAACTTTTAGGTCGGTCGCTAAAAATGAGGGTCGGTCAACACCAGAAACGGAACTATTTTTCTTTGCTCTATGTACATTTGTACTTTAAATGAAAATATTACATTTTGAAAGATAAGTTCTGTTCTGAGCAAACTTACTCAACACATATGACGGGATGGTGCGCAACGCGTTAACGTGGGTTCACCTACACGAGTAGTCACTGCGCAACGCGTCTAGGTGCGTTCACATATACAGGTAGTCCTTGCACAACGCGACAGCGTGCGTTCACCTATACGAGTAGTCGTCACTTCTACTGTGTAGGGAGAGTTTGTGAGTATTGTTTTAACGCGTGGTCATACGTTATTTTCACGGGGGGCAAGTATTTTCTGACAAGATCGACATTTTATTCATAAAAAACATGAATTTGATACGATGTAAATGTCAAACAGGCATAATGACTATTTGGGGATTTTAAAAATGTATACTTGTACCATGGATGTTTAAGTTTATTACGAGACTTCCATTTTTATAATAACTGACCTATTTATGAAATGGCATTTATATGAATAATCTTCTTTCTAAAATTACTCTGTATAGTCTTCAAGGTACAGAATATATCCTATCTCAGTTTTAAAATGGCTTGATTACAGATGCTACTCTTGTCTAGATAAATTCTATAGATGTAGTTATGTGCCTCCTGCTGTTCCAGTGTAGCAGACACAGTTCCCCACACACACCTTCCGACAAGCAGTTGTCAGAATTCAGTAGAAATCGTTTTGTATATAAAATCTTATTACAGACACTCATTTCTGTTGTTGTGGATAAATACTGAACACAAGATAAATGACAGACAACTTTATTACGTAACCTTACAGTTTCTAATCATATAAAAATGATATTATCATTTAATCGTTTTGATCGTATATGAAAATACACACACATGTATATACATAATGTAAATACACGGGATGCAAATTATGGAGGATTGACATATACGAAGTAAAATAAGAAATACCAGCACTATGATAAAGATAGCATCATTTTTTAACCATTGTTTGACCCACGCTGTTTCTCTAGTCTTTATGCATGGATACAATATGGCGGATGATTACGGTAGCATAAAGGGGACATGGAAGATATTGTTTTACGTAGCTTTACGTGCGCACGTATTAGGTACTACGTGCGCACGTAATAGTTATCACGTTCGCACGCAGTAGTTAACGCGTCCTACCACTTGGTTTTAATTCATTACCATTAATCACATTCTTGCATGGGGAGATATATCCCAAAGCAAATACCTGCGGCATGCTTTTGCAGTTGCCTGTTTTTAAAGAATATGAACAGTTCAAATCCTATATGGTGTTTGGGATTTCAAATTCACCAGGATTTGGATTAGCATGGTTATATTATCAAGATGAAAAGTAATTTAACATAATATTTCTGAAACAAATGTCTGGATATCAAAGTGAAACATCACCTGAGTTTGAATCACTCAAACACACTTTTTTTCACTCTAAGATCTTTATTTCTTAAACAAATCTAGATTTAACTTCAAGACAATGTTAATGTCCATGAGATAAAATATTGGAAATCAGTGTTTATGGCTGTAATATTTTAATGAATATTGGTATATCTGATCTGTAAGTCTTAGAATTATTTCCTTTGAATTATTGAAGCTAAATTTTCACTTTATATTCTCTCCTCGTTCATTCACATCATTTTAACTCACTTAATTAGAAGCAATGTTTATGACTACAAGACCTCAGCTAAATTTAAATATATTTAAATGCCAATTTTACAGTTTCAGACTCTATCAATTTCATTTATCAAGCATAAAGGCAGTGAGGTCCAGTCGTAGGTCACCATTATATGACAATGGAACTGAATTTTGTGAGTTCAAACACCAATTTGGGCAAGAATCTGTCATAGCCTTACACGGTTCTCAAGTTATGGCCAAATCCAAAAACCAGCTATCCGTTTAACGCATGATTGCAAGCGCAGGGACACCAGCCTGCTTCATGATTCACGACGAAAAAAAAAAAAAATTATTCACGACGACGACGAGGCCAGGATTTTGTTTCCGTCGCGAGCAGCCAGAACACTGGAGACAGGAGTGTGGCGTTATAAGCAGAGGGATGCACCGAGAACAACGCACATAAGATCAGTAGGTCTTTATTTAACTCATTTGAGGCTGTAAGTAAAAGATCATTGCAAGTTTCAAAATCTGTCACACCAGATGGTAAGTTGAGGAGCTGCCTAAACTATTGGAAAAGGGCAAATGCAAATGGGTATATAATTTATGTGGTATATCAGGGCTATAAGCTTCCGTTTAGGGATTTTCTGGTAAGAGCTACCTAAAAAAATAACAAATCTGGCGTTGATGACCCCATTTTGTGAGTGAAGAGATAAAAACTCATACCGTGAAAGGATGCATTTCAGGGGTAACATCAATTCTTCACGTGGTGAACCCTTTGACTGTAGCTTACGGTAAATCCAAACAGTCAAGGCTTGTTTTAGACTGTAGACATATAATCCAGGTCTGTGCAAGTACAATTGCTGTTTTTAAGCACAATCAGTGACAAAAACAAATTTTTAAAGCGGGAGATTTCCTATATTGATTCGATATTAGAAGCGCATATCATCACGTCACGATCTTGGGTTTTCATAGATATATCAGAGTCAAATATGTTACTTAATTTGTATTCAGTGTTCTACAGCAGTTTACATTTTCACAAAATGCGTGTAGCTGTGAAAAGAAAAATGGCGCTCGCAAGGTATTAAAATAGTTATTTTTCTCGAAGGTGGTCTGAGAGCTGCTCATTCATTTGAAACGGCATTAAAATCTTCAAATTTTATTCACGAAGACTTAAAAAGGTTTGGTTTTTGTTTTTTAGTAGCAGAAAATAAGTGCGCTTGGAGACCATATCAGATTCTAATTTGGCTGGGGTATACCTAGAATACACTAGACGGTGTCATTTCTGTAAAAGAAGATCGTATACAGCTTTAGTACGAATACTTTCACTGTTGGATGATTTACTTTCAAAAGCAAGTAACAGTCACTTGATATTTCTTGTCAGAATAATTGCAAGGCTAGTTGGCTAGCTTATATCGATGCAAAGCGCAGTCGGCAAAGAGGTCCGGTTAAGGACGAAGTCATTGTATCAGAGCAAGTTGGATCGTTCCCGTATAGGGCTGGGAAGGGTACTCGAGTACCCGGGTGCCCGGCGGGTAAAAGCGCTACCCGGGTAGTAAATTCCTACCCGGGTACCCGGTCTAAAATTAGAATGACTTTTTCTTACCGCTAATTGATGCATCGAGGTACTTTTGGAAAGGTTTCCGTGTATACCAGGTCTTAAATTCGTGTAGATAACGTTATATGCCACACATTGGCCAGGAACATGTGAAGGAGGGGAAATATGCATAATATAGAATCTGTACAGTTAGGAAACACGCATGTACATATTAAATCATTAAAGGTAGGTAACCCCATCCGGAAACCATCGCCGATAGTCGGCCAAAAGCCAGCAGTCTTATTTCAATCTACGGCAAAAACGAATACGTATATTTCAATACGTTCAGGACATGAACAGTTAAAGATGAAATCTGAACGAATTTTCTGTTATTTTCAGCATGTAGGCCTACAGTATTGATGACTAACAACAAATGGGTTACAATTAAAACACTTGGAAACAATTTCAAACGAACAACTTTTTAATTTTTTTATATTCAAAGTTTCCAATGATTATATATTCAGGATATTCAGTTAAACAAATAATTAAACGAAAAACAAAACTATGGCAGCATTTTAAAACGAATGCAGGTGACTCAATATAAACTAAAAAATCTCGCCAACATTCTTCAACACTGACGGCGAATTTACTTACTTTTGTCAACCTACTGATCTATAGCGCGTCAGGTAACGTAGGCAAAGGCGGATCGTCACTGAAAGTTTGATTTTCGCGGGTACTCGAGTACCCGCGGTTAATTGGACCACGGGTACCCGGGTAGAAAATCTCTACCCGTCCCAGCTCTATTCCCGTAATGATTACTTCCTCTGCTTTAGACGAAATTGAATTTTGGCGAGAAAATATTAGCATTTTGAATAGGGCGGATTTGAGTCCGATTTTTAATTCTTGCGACAATGAGCAGAATTTCGTCTTTTGTGACGCCAGTGGAGCTGGATTTGGTGAATATATTGAAGGAAAACAGTCACGTGATCGACTGTGGAACGTGGTACGAGTTCCGCGTGGCGTGAGCTTGAGGCTGTACACAGACTATTGAAAAGTTCATTGGTCATTCATTGGTCAGTCTGAAAGGTCAGAGAGTTCTTTTTCAGACAGATAACAAAAAATGTTGGTAGGAAGCAAAATGCGCATTTACAGCAAATTGCTATCGAATTAAATAATACTTTTATGAGACATGGTCTTCATTTAGAATCACAAAAAAACAATGTTGAGGCGGATTTTCTCATTGGTGTACAGACAGTGACGGCTGGTCGGTAAGGGATCACATATTCAATACATTAAAGTGCAAATGGGGTCTACATAGACATGTTCGCGTGTAATTATAATGTGAAATGTAAGAAGTTCATTCTAAATACCGGTGACGAGGAACGTCCGGCATCAATGCATTCGCACTTAAACGGTTGGCTGGTTCCCACTCCTCGCTTTGTCGCTCAGTATGTATCAAACATTTTTAAAGAAAAATGTTAATGCACTTTTCTTGTGCCAATCTGTAAATCAGCAGTTTATTAGCCAATATGTTTTCCTAACATGACTAATAAGGCTGAATATTCACGATTTTGTTGAATTTACTCCAGGGAAGTTGTCAGTAAGGAGGGGAGGAAACGGCATTTTCAACGGGAGGCCGCTATTGTTTTGTTTTGTTGCACTCAGGTTTGAGTAGGTTAAAGTTGCTCAATTTAAATACTAACGATTGCCTTTTTGTTTCGCAGCAATGTATAGACCAGGAGGTATCTATCAGCGGTGCAATTCGGAAACTTGCCAAAACCATGATGACGGACCTTTTAGTTAGATCTAAAAGAGAAAACACAAACGTTTATTATTTCAAGAAATGTGAGCAGTTCATATATACAAGAGAAGGATCACCGATTCCAAGATCACATAAACAAGTAGCTTTATATTTGACTGATCTCATGGATGAACGTGTCTCAACTTCTGATTTATCATCGACATTGTATAATATAAAATGGACCCATTCGTTGAGAAATTTGCCTGATGCTACTAACAGTTTGTTTATTAAAGATTTATTGGAAGCTTCTAAGCGTTTGTTATCCAAGCCAGTCAGTAAGAAAGAGTCGATTAAAACAGACGCTTTGTCATCTTTGGGTAGCAAATATGCTGACTCGGTCGATATTCCGGTTATTTGTGATTTGTGCATGATTTTGATCGCATTTTCAGGGGTCTTAAGGTTTGATGAGCTTGTAAATTTACATTGAAACAACATTCGCTTTACTAATTACTTTTTGTTTTACATAAGAAAATGCAAAACTGATCAATATCGTCAAGGTAACGATTTGTTATGTCAAAGGGCACGACAGTTGCTTATCCATATATTATGCTTAGACATTATCTTAAGGTTAGGAGCCTTAGGGTTTTGGATAATACATTTTTATTTAAACCTTGTTATCATTCAAAATGAGAGATATGGTCTCATATATAAAAACAAACCATAACGTTACACTCGTACTAGAGGAAGCCTTATTGCTAGGCTGAGGGAAATAGTTGGGGATTCGAACATTGGACTTCATCCTTTACGCGCCTGAGGAGCCACAGCCCAAGCTTATGCTGGCGTGAATGATCGTTGTTGGAAAAAGCACGATAGATGGAAGAGGGAGAATTGTCTTGGACTCCTTGGAGAGGAGACTAGGGGTATCTAAGTCACTCGCTCTGTAAGGCTTATGCCTTAATTTTTGTTGGAGTCATTTCTAACCTATTTATCAAAATATGTGTGAAGGTAGCCCATTTAGCCTATTTATCCCATTTAGCCTGTGTAATAAATAGACTACAAATTTATCCCATTTAGCCTATGTAGTACAAAGGCTACAACTTTTATCCCATTTAGCCAATGTAGGACAAAATTACTGAATTTAGCTAATAAAGCCCATTAAGTAGATTTAAAATAGAAATGATGTTTTGATTAACAAATGTACTTTATTTAGCCTTTTAATTATCCATTAACAATTATATGCTAATTATGAAAAAATGTAGGCAATTTAGCCTATTTAGCAGATAAGAGGTTATGTGTACATGCAAAGGTAGCCGATTTGAAGCCGATCTATCAAGCCCGGCCGCTCTTTTTTTTTGTATTCTAAATAAACTACTCGTCTGGTATTGCATATATAATATATAGTGTTGGTTATTATTTATTACATATGGTTTAGACCAAAGGTAGCCGGTACGTTGCTGCCCATTCAAATTAAATGTATATATAAGAAGGGAGGTAACTTCTTCCACTGGAAACGTTCATCATGTTTCAATTGCTGTAACTCCTTTGAAATTTGGTTGATTTTCATAAAATTGGTCTTACTTTGCGTGGAAGGGATGAATAAAGACGATCAGGTGCAAAAAAACACCCCCTTCCCAAAGGAATCTCGCTACAACAGTTCGCTAAGTCGTAAACGCGTTTGGTCGGAAGAGATCTGACCGACGGAATCTCGCCAATCTCTCCCGTGTAAAACTAAAGAAGCACTACCGCTACGATATCAGCACTAAATCCCTTCAACACAAAATAAAACCAATTTTATGAAAATCTATCAATAATCAAAGGAGTTACGGAAATTGAAACGACAAACTGTACGATTTCAATGGAAAAAGTTTCTTTAATGCGACAGTTTTTCGGTCATATCAACGTACCAGATACCTTTAGCTTAGACTGTCTTTTTCATGCGTTTCGCTATTATAGAGTGAACAATTGGTCTTGGGCGGAATAGGATCTTTATCTGGCGTACAAGTTTTTCATTTGTGCATGTAATTTGAATTGTTTTCATTTGTATAAATGCATTGCCATATATCTGTAAGTAATAAGGTCCGACATTCTGCGTTCTGATAGCTGCCTCTTGCTAATATCGCTGATGTTAGATATTACTGTTGTTTCTAAACGATTGAGGTAGTGACAAACGGACACAGGTTTCAGACTTTAACTTCTTTGGTGTTTCGTGGGCCAGTCAGTTTGTTCTTAGTTTCTTATTTAAATAAAAAAGATTCTTTTCTTAAAAATGAAGTTAAAATTATCGGTTTCGTTTTTTTTTTTAAATATATTGTTGATCAGAGATTTTATTGATAAAATCGTGGATGCATGATTTTTTTTTCATAAGTAAAACACGCACAGATTGTACGAAGATTTGTAGCTAATAACTATCATGGTTGAGCATTTGCCGCAGCCATCCAGACTGTCCTGATCGCCTGAATAAAACTAATAGTCTGGTATTGCATACATATTGTGTTGGTCATATTCATTTCATATAGCTTAGACCAAAGTAAAAGGAAAATAATACTAATTTCTTTATTATCATCATCAAACTGTTTAACAAATATTAGCTAGGTGTAGACTTAGCTATTGGTTTTGAAGATACTAATGGATTTTGATAGGGAATCGTTACTTCATTATGTCTTGGGATTGTATGGACTGGGTCAGTCACACTCTACATGGAGACAGCACGATATCAGTTGTCTTTTTAAGTCGATTGGAACACATATTCATGCAACTTATACTTAGTCTAGTGTTTCTCAGTGGATTTTTGGTCGAACCAGTATTTTACCTGTGAAGGTTATGGAAAGCCAAGACAAATAAAGGCTAATAAAATGACAATGAGCCGCGCGACTAAATTGTTACATGAAGTAAATGCTCGAATATGGATGGCGTCAAACTGACCAGGTATATTGCCAAAGCCACTGGGTTGCAGCACTAGAGCATATGTTTTTAAACTTTTTTTCCGTTAAGGTCTATTAAGACACAATTTAAAAAACATAATACTTTTGCTTCTAGTAGAGTCCTTGCATGTGGAAAGGTCTTGAAAAGGTTTCATCCCCATTGTAGTTCGTACGATGACTGGACAACGCAATCAAGTTTCGAATAGCAAATAGAACCCAGTTCTGTATGAGTGCTGCCTATTATTCTAATGTGAATGTAGGGTTATGAATTAGCCCATCTTATATTGTCCGTACTCCTTTAGATCACAAACATATAACAGGCAAAATTTTGATATGTAGGAAAAGAAAAGTGAGACATTGGGAACAACCCTTAAGCGGTTGTACAATATTGTTAATATTGTTAACAACTTGTATGGCATGCAGTTCTTTCTTTCTAACGGCCAATTTCAAGGTAACTTAATGTATACAGGCTTGTTAAAAAAGATCGATGAAAAAGTCACGACCTGAGCCGTCGACTATTACTTTGATGTACGTGCTTTTCATGTAACTTTTAGTCCCCATTAACGCTTACACCAAAAGCGTCTGTATGGTCTGCTAGTGACGTCACAGTCTCTAGTTAAAGATTGTAGTGACAATAATTTCAGCGTAAGTAGGAAATCGTGTCCTAACTTACCGGTTTGTTGGCTGGAGTTTCTGCCCCGTGACCGAGAGCTACCACGTCGTTAAAAAGTACTGGTATATCTTTTTGTGCTTGGCGCTTTTAATCACGATGTGTTGTCATATCGGGTGGTCTCTCAGCAGAAATCTCTGTATGGACATTCTCTCTCCGTTTTGGCACCGGCTATTTCATAGCCGCAGAGAAAGTGAGCGATGGAATCGACGAAAATACACTTCAACAAGACAAGTTGCTCAATATGGAGTATTCCACGAAACACTGGAGTACATTTGCTTTGTCCAGATAGACAGACCTCCCATGCACAAACAAAACCAAATGTAGGGGGTTATTAAGAATTTTATATAAATATCGGCCAATTTCCAGGTATTTTCTTGATGAATATACATATACATAAATAGATATAAACAATGTGCATGTTATGAACGTAACCAAAGAAATATTTCGCCAAAGGCCTGTTGAATGAACAGAGGTTGTGCTCCACTTCACAATTTGTCCGAGTTTTGGGGCGCGTCACTGATCACACACAACGCTGATATTCAGTGCCATACTTGAGTTTGAGTAACTTATCTGTTTGAAGTCACAGGGGCTCGAAATCATATAGTACGTTATGGTAACATAACTTCGAACTACTGTATTTGAAGTGAACTTTGGTCAATATTGCGACTATCGCCCATTTAGTTTTACAATAGAGAATAGCCGATTTCCGATATGGTTATGTACCGTGTTAATGCCTGGAAAAAGAAAAAAAGGATGGGCAGGCCGGATATTTCTTATTTATCCTCGTATAAAGCCAGAATGCCAGGCAAAGGAAATAAATAACACCATTCTTTGTTGAAATGTCATGCTGAAACCGAATATAGTTTGTTTCGCTACTAACCACTAACATAAAAGTATTAAACATTATGATTTTTCCGAGTAGTGTTGATAATGAGACTCTTTATTAACAATAATATTGGAATACATTTTTGATGTTTAATTACTAGCCACGTATACACATAATAATGATGAAAATAATGGTAAGTTCAATAGAGGAACACGATCTACCTCACATAAATAACATATTTCGACAGAAATTCCAAGAAAACTGTGGTCGGTTAGCTTAATTATTACTATTTGTTAACATCAAGTGCCCAGTTATCACACTTTATGTGTCTGTTGTTGTATAGTGACCCTATATGATGTTTGTGATAATATTAATAATGAAAAAAGTAAATCAAGTAAAATTGTTGTTTACATACGCATACATATTTCAGATGTTACATATATATAGAGAGAGAGAGAGAGATAGAGGCGTTAGTAGACTGAATTGATTTCCTCTAACACGATTTCGAGGTAAGTGGTTTTAAGTTATACCGAAGATGTTTCGTCTGTCTGCAAAATTAAAGATTTTTTTTTTCTCAGGAAGTAGAAATTATTTGTAATTTGGCTTAGACTACAATCATGTTTGTTTTGTTTTTTTGTTTTTTGTTTTTTGTAATTGAAATGATATCTTGGATTAAGGTTAGTTTTTCTTCTTTTGTTTATTTTATGTATATTTTTGCTAATTAACATGTTACACTTATTAAGGAAAGGAATTAAAAGTCTTTTAAGAACTGAAATGTGAATTATTAATGTTGCTAACCACTTCGGAATGTCAGCTTAAAATCAGCTTCAAATGTGAGTTTTACCGAAGTGACCGTATCTTTTTTATTCCCGAGAGGCAAACTCTATCAGAGGGTAATGCTCTCTAAGCTAATTTTGAAAATTCTGTGAAGAAACAGGGACCTTTTTCAAGTAACTTCAAACAAATTTGATTCGTAAGAATGTTGTTCTATGTTTTGCCTATTATTTGCCTATTATTTGTCTATCATTTGTCTATTTTTTCTTCTCCCAAATTCATGTTCAAAATGAAAATAAAGAGGTTCGTACATTTATGGGAGACTCATTATCGTTCATTATTAATATATACACGTATGTAATATTTAAAACTAAAACGTTGTTATAAATGAATCTATTTCTGTGATACATGGAGGAAGAGTCATTCGAACATAAATTGCTCATAGATTTTCAACAAAAAATCTTCAATACAAATGTATCTGAATAGTTAAATTTTACTTAAATCTTCAACGAAAAAGCGTTAAAGTAAATCAAAGCGCTGATAGCGCTGAGAGAACAAGGTTTTAAATGTGACGATGTCGCATTTCTTTTGTTTATCAAAGTAAATTTAATAAACGAGGATTACATTTTCAAGCGATGCCAATAAACCCAATGTTAAAACCGTATTAACCTTGCGTGAACATTTCATTACAAGAAAAGATGAACACACCATTTGTTTTAATGGACTGTAAACAATAAGAACATCGCCACTCTCCCTATTTTTCTTGCCTACAGTTCATAAAATTTATATAAATTATATGAATATCTAAATCAAAAGGAAGCAAATCTAAAACAACAAACTTTCATTATTTAATTTATTTATAATTTTTTATATATACACATGTACTTTATGTGAAAGATTTTTCGGCACACTCAGGTGGAATCCTTGTGTATGTTTCAAACTGTTTGTATTCGTGTCGTAGACATGACCTAGAGTTGCCAAAAGTTCAATCCATATGGCTTCATATATCTTATAATTTTACTTCCTTTTTGCTATGTATAGTTGATAGGCCTCCAAACAGTATAGTGATCTTAATCTAAGCTTAGAAAGAGCTTTAGAATGTAAATGAAATATTATGATATTGGGCAATCTAAATGAGATTCTTTTAAATAAAAATACCCATTACTTAAAAAATAGTATTTTGATTTATAACTTAACAAATGTTATTAATGATCCAACTAGAATCGCAACAACTTCAGCATCCTTAATAGGCCCAATACTAAACTCTAGCAGTATAGATTTCTACAAGTCAAGCTGTTTAGAATTGATAATTCTATCAGTGATCATAAAGCTACTTTTATTCATATCAAATCTGTTTTTCATGAAAACAAATGTACAACAAGACTGAAAGGTATGGTTGTATAACAGATTATATTTCATACATTTTACATTCGATAATAGCTGCATACATTTGGGATCTCATTAATACTTCAACTGTTGATCAAGCCTGCTATACTTTCACAGAAATCTTACTAAAATTTACATAAGAATGTATACCATCAAAAGAAATAACAATTCGGCCGAACGACAAACTTCAAAAACCGACGCTTTACTAAATACAGAGACAGGGGCGTTTTGCTTTAAATAACTCAACAAATAATAACTGACTCAAATATAAACTAGAAGTCGTTTGTTTAAGATTCAAACGAAGCGGCTTTCCGTTTGCTTATTTCAAGGGTATTGAATATATAAGTTAATACAAAGAAATGGAATAATGATGCATTATAATGTAAGATTAGATACGTAAATCATCATTATCATAAATTATATATAAATATGTTTAAAAAAAGCTTTAAATCTTTTTTCTATTTATTTTCATCTTCTTATGAAGATATTGAGAAAGCATATATATGATTACACAACCGTTTACTATCATTCAGAAAATAAAAACAGGAAAATTTTAAGATAATACTATCCTCAAAAATTGTTTTCTTACGTTATTCAATCGATTTTAAAAGTTTTTTTTTATTCTTTATTTAATATCTATTTCTTCGTAAGCATATGACTTAACAAATAATCATTGCAATTTGATCCACATAATTGAAATTGTAAAAAAGAAAAAAAAACAATTCTTTGAAATCCATGACTTTCAACCTTGAAATTGATTGAGTTTTTTATATTTGCCAAAAAAAGATGGAAACAAAGGCAGAGGTGTAAGAAAAATCATGAATATAATTTCTTATTTTTATGTAATACTTGAAACTTTCAACAATTCATTTGCTTTATATATTTCCTTATTTTACAGATTTAGAAAAAGAAACCGTTAAACCTTTAGAAAAGATAAAAAAAATCGATAGGTAGAATTACATGTATTTGTCATTTTCTTCAGGTTTGCGGAAAGCCGTGATAACAAATGCAATAAGATATCAGTATGGGTTTTCTGGCTCTAGTATAATTATACTAATTCATCGTAAATGCGACTCATTAACTCAAAAACGTATCACAATTCACTATTCAACACAGGCACTTTTTACTGCAAAAGAACAATCGGATCTTGCTGAACCAACACAATGACCACTTTCGTTTCTTTCTTTAAATTAATATATTCCATGAATAAGCCCTTTTACGAAAAAACATGAATAAATCATGTTTGATAACGTAATCACTTGAAATTTCTTGACTTTTTGCGCATGTTAAGATACGGCAATATTACTTATCTAAAGTTAATATGTCCAATCTTTTGATCTTTTTAATATATTTTGCTTACAAATCAATGTTTAAAAAAATGCTTAATTGGCATAAAATACATATTGAAATAAATGATTTTAATATTTCAACGACGTCAAAATCAAGTGACTAAAGAAAAGTATCTTTTTTGGAATGACATGTTCAGCTAACGTTCTGTTAATCCAGAAAAAATATCTTCGAGAATGCGAACAGGTTTGTTTTCATATGTTTAAGTAGGCATTCCAGTAAACATTAATATCTGACATGTTTGATGACGTAATCACTTAAAATTTTCAAAGACTTATGAACGTACGAAGTTTCGACATTTTTGAAAATTATAAGTTCATTGGTCTAATTGGCGATTTTATATGATTTTTTTTAAAAATAATTCTTGCTTAAGTATGCATGACGTCATAATCACGTGACAAAACAAACAATTTTTGCAGTACGGATCATTTCAATTTTAACTGTATGAATACTGAAGATAGAATTAAGATTGACTCAAAATTGATGATACCAGAGCGAGAGAAAACTTTAAAAAGAAATGCTTTTTGACTTTTTGATGACGTCATAACCTCGTGACTTAAGAGAAAATCATTCAGAAAATAGAATGTAAACTTTTATGCCGATATGCTGTCCAATTTTCATGCTTCTAACGCATCAGGGCGCTTTGTAGCATATAAATTTATTTTTTGGACCAAAGTTCGAAACTCGGTATTGCCACGAAATCTTAACATTTTAGAATTTGGAAATTTGAATGCCAAGGTGCACATCTAGATCCTAAAATACATCTTCTGTAAAAATATCAAGATAATTGGACCAAAATTAAAGGCTCTATGGCGCGAACAACCTTTTGAAGCTGACGTCAAATCTGACGTCATATGACGCCAATGAAAATTGAAAATGATTGAATGTATAAAGAGATACTTTTTTATTACTGCAATTTCAATTTAATTAAAATTGACTCAAAATGCATGATGCCAGAGCCAGAGAAATCTTTGAAAAAATAGGATTTTGCTTTTTAAATGACGTCATAACCACGTGACTTAAAGGAAATCTTTTACAGAAATGAAAGTAGACCTCTGGGCCGATGAGCTGTCCAATTTTCATGCTTCTATCTCATCAGTAGCCTTTGTAATGTTAAATAATAGTTTTAGGACCAAAGTTCGAAACTCGGTTTTGCCATAAATTCTTAAATTTTTCGAATTTGAAAATTTGAAAGACAAGGTGCACATCTACATCATAACATACTTCTTCTGTGAAAATATCAAGATAAAACGACAAGAAATAAAGGCTCCAGAGCGCGAACAAACTTTTGATGCTGACGTCAAATCTGACGTCGTTTGACGTCTTTGAAAATTTAAAATGATAGAATTTAAAAATTTGAACGTTTTTGTCGAGGCAGTTTATTTTTCATTTTCCTCAGACACTGGCAACATACTGAAATTAACTCTTGGATTTGGTTGGAAAATGAGGAATAATAATAATAAGAAGAAGAAACATAACAAACCCTATACGTTTTCCGCAGGTTTGCGGAAAGCCGTAAAAAAAAGCTGAGGAAGAAAGTCAATGACCTTAAATCTTTCGCAAAACGCCGATTCTTTAATAATAGTGAAAATAGATTAGAGGAAAATAGTTCTAACAAGTGTAATACTTTCTGGAAGTGCATTAAAGGACTGATGAAAATTTTAAAACGTCTGAATCTATTCCCGCTTTAAAAAGAAATTGCAATGGTGTATAAGAGATATGTTTCACTGATGCAGAAAAAGCGGAATGCCTAAATGACTACTTTGTTTCTATTTCAAAACTCGAAGATACTAATTCTGTCCTCTTATTTGAGCCAAATCAACAATGAGTCTGAATAATATACTGATACAAAAGTCCGAAATTGAAGATTTAATTAAAATATTGGAAGCTAACAAAGTTGTAGATCCGGATTCTATATTTCACAATTTTTAAAAAAAAAAAGTTAGATTAACAATTTCCACACCATTATGCATGCTGTTCAACAAATCGCTAATGGAAGGTATATTCAGGGGCCTCTGTGACCGAGAGGGTAAAGTCGCTGACTTTAACACTCACTCAGCTCCTCACTGCGTGGGTTCGAACCCCGGCAGGGTAATTCGGATTTTCATGTGAGGAAACCTTCCAGCTGGCTTGCGGTAGGTCGGTGGTTCTATCCACCTGTAATTAGCTGGACGTCGCTATATGACTGAAATACTGTCGAAACGACGGTAAACTCAAATAGTAAAGTCAAGTCAAGGTTCCCTTTGAAATGGAAATCTGCTACTGTTTTGCCACTTCACAAAAAAAGCGATAGAAACTGTTCAGGGAATTATCGTTCCATTCTCTCTTGAGTTGTCTAGGTAAGCTGACGGAACGTTGCGTGTATAAACATATTTACAATTTTCTTATACTTAAAGCAACAATTCATTTATGAAAAACAGTCTGATTTCTTAAGTGAGCATTCGACGGTTCATTAATTAATTGATTTATATAATCAAATTGCACAATCCTATGATTCTAAACTTCATACACGCATTGTTTTCTATGATATTTCAAAAGCGTTGATAGAGTTTGGCATAAAGGCTTACTATTTAAACTTAGGCGGTTATGAATAAGGCCGGTATTCCATCGTTCTGTGATGCGCGATCCGTGTCCGCGTCCGTTTCCCCATCCGCGATTTTTTCTCAACAAAGATATCGTTGGGTCTATTCCATACGTCCGCTCCGTGTCCGTGTCAGTGACGTTTCGCTCGGCGAGCGGAATTTCACGCACACGGACAGATCGCGGATGTAACTGACCGAGGAAACATGCCTTATTCATTGTCAGCAAATGAGCTTGTTTAAAAAACACATCAGAAAAATTATTGAAACTGTAAGGGAAATGAAGCAATATATGATGTCACTCAACACTCATCGGTATTGAAAAATATATGGAAATCTGTGGCGAAATCACTGCAGATGTATTCCATTTCACCCTTCTTCCTTATCGAAATGACTATTTATCCAATAGACATCAGCGAGTTCTTGATGGCCAATTTTCTCTAGTTTCAAATACATTTCTGCTGATGTGCCCCAGGGATCAGTTTTGCGTCTTCTTCTCTTTTTGATCTATGTAAACGATATAACTGATACTTTAAGGAGCACGGGCCGCCGTGGCCGAGCTGTTACAGTCGTGGACTACAAATCTCTCAGCCCCTCACCGCTGTGGGTTCGAATCCCGGTAGAGACTTCGGATTTTTCATGTGAGGAAGCCTTCCAGCTGGCTTGCGGTAGGTCGGTGGTTCTACCCGGGTACCTCTGTGTACTCGGGATCTTCCTCCACTTGTAATTTGCTGGACGTCGCTATATGATTGAAATACTATCGCAGCGACGGTAAACCCCAATACAACAACAACAATTTAAGGAGCATACGAGATTGCTCGCAGATGACACATCTTTAGCGTGGACATCTTCAAATATTGAAGACTAAGGGGGGATACTGAACCACTTCAAGGTGGTCAAAATAATGATTAGTGACGTTCAATCCTGATAAGACGGAAGTTTTACATTTTGGATTTTAGCAACCGCTTATTCTTAATTTTGATGATAATTAAATCATTTAGGTATTACCTTAAGCAGTGATTGCAAATGGCACACTCACATAAATATACATTAACATCTGCATCCAAAATTATTGGTATCATGAGGAAACTTAAATTCACTGTTAAACGCAAAGCTTAAAATCAAACTTAACATATATATCATTTCTACGCTCAATTCTTGAATACACTTCTGTTGTATGGGATAACTTCACTGAATATGACAAAGATAACAAAATGAAGCAGGTGGGATAGTTACCAACCACTCGTTATATCAGTTTGAAGCAAGTTCCTAATATTTTACTTTGGTAAATGGACCTGAAATACTTAAATAGCTAAACAAAACATGAGATGAGAATTAACACATTTTCCTTTAAAAGAGAGAAATAGAAAGAAAAATGTTGACCCTACTAGGATTCGAACCCACATCCCTCAGTTTCAAAGCAGGATGTAGCAAGTTTAGCCTATTTGTGGTTACTCTTCAATTGGAGGCAATGCATTAGGGTTCAAGGACTTTGTGATATAGGGTTAAACAAAGACATATTTAACAGAGACAGTGGAAAATATTCCGGCACACAGCAGAATTCAAAAAAAAAAAAGTATTGGCAAATCACAGAGGAAAATGTAAACGTTATTATTATCAAATAATCTTTTCCGTACTGCACTGAATTATTTCCAGTTTGATTTATTTTAAAATAATTTTAAATTATGATTTAAATGCACCAGTGTAGAAAAACAAAACATTTTACATAGTTATCCATGCGGTTTTTTATTTTAAATCATTTTGATGGTAGTTTGTTCTATATTAAGATATAATTTACTTCCATATATCTTGGATATAATAGGAGAAATTTTAAAGTGTGGCTTTGTGAGAATGAGACAGTTTGTTACGTGCTTTTGTGAGA
>CM037789.1:59120080-59170080 GCA_021229015.1 Solen grandis | reverse complement strand
TCTTTGAATGTATGTGTCAAAACAGAGATGTAAATATAAATTTAATGTAGCTTTGTGGTGAAAACATCCGATTTATTATATTTATATCTGTAAGATATGACGATGTGCTTATGTATGCTAAAGTCTGAATAAAATTTCAGTTCTGTCCAATTAATTGCTCATCAAGAATAAGAGCCATGATACCAATAAACACCTACTTAATGAAACAGTTGTCATTAACAATTTTGAACTGAACTTTTCATTAACAGTTAAAATACAATACGATACCAGGCCTTTTTTCAGAATTTGGGGAAGGGGCCTTCATATCATATATATATATATATATTTTTTTTTTTGGGGGGGGAGGGAAAAAAAAGACCTGGATACGATACTGATTAATCGAGGTAGTGCATTGACATTGTCGTAAACTTTATACTTACCAATCATCCTTGCACTTATTATGAGCATTAATTGCAATTAATAATTATACATATGATATCATACCAGTTTACACCTACTTAATGGATTATTGGCAAAGTACGAGAGGTTACAAATGGCGGTTACAAATTGACCAATAATTTGAAAGGTTACGAATTGACCATTAAAAACAGGTTACGAATTGACCAGAATAAACAAGTTACGAATTAGTTAGGTTACGAATTGACTGGATACCAAAAAAAAAACAACAAAAAAAAAACAAAAAAAACCGTGAAATCGGCTATTATCACTTACGGCGTAAATTTCCATTTCTCAGTTTCTCACTACCGACCATACAAAAGTATTACAGCAGAAATGAGACACCAAGGTATTGAAACACAACTTACTGGGTGGAGAAAATCATATTCGTCAGAGAAAAGCAGGTGCTACAGTTAACATTAGTTGGAAAAATAGCGAAGTTTTAACGCGGGAAGACATATTGTTACTCAAGGGAAATAACCGATATATGTATATCTGTGCCAAGTCACTTTACCGATAACTTTTAAATTAACCTTTATTTCGTTCAGATTTAAAATTAAATTGATAACCAAGACCGAAAATCTCTGTGAAGAAGGGGCAGAAATAAAATGATCGTAAGAATTGGGTAAGAACCTGCTGTTTTGCACTCTCACGGAGTCTAAGGGAATGTAGACAGAATTACACTGATATTCACATGTCCAGCTGACATTTTAACATGTTTATTTAACACAATAAAACATTGTTTTGACAAAATGATATAGAGTGTAGACATAACAAGGCCATGGTTTGATAAGTCAGCAGTGTGGATTAAAATAACAACACCGTGGATTGAGAAATTCACGTATCCAATAACATTTTAACATGCTTTTTAACACAATAAATTATTATTTTGACAAAATAACGTGGGATATTGAAATAATGATAGCATGGTTTGACAAGTCATTAGAGCTAATTAACATAATAACAAAATGCATTGAGATATTCGCTTATCGAATAACATTTTAACATGCTTTTGAACACAATAAACTATAGTTTTGACAAAATAACATGGAATATTGAAATAATAATAGCATGGTTTGACAAGTCAGTAGAGCTAGTTAACATAATAACAAAATGTATTGAGATATTCACTTGTCCATTTGACATAATTAAAGTTATTATTAATACACACACAAAAACAAAAATAAAACATTGTTTTAATAAATAAATACAGAATGTATATAACAAAGCTATGTTTTGACAAGTCAACAGTGCGAGTTAACATAACAAAACGTTGCAAGCGACATGACAACTTGAAATGCGTTAACATATGACAGCTACGGCGTTCCATACTATGGCCCAGGTAAATCAAATGGTAGGGAGGGATAAAAAATGTTGCTGCTTAGAGCTAGCCAATGTTCAGAGGTGCAGTTTTTAGGTTTTACTGCAATGCCTGAACAATACACAATTTATCTATGCAAGCTACAATAGAAGTATTACTAATATCCTACTATATTATTTAGGTCACAAATGACCATCAGAGATTGTTATCTAATACAAAAAAAACATGATGGTCCTGATGAGAATCAGATAAAAAATCTTATTAATAAAAATGATAAAGTTGGAAAGAAGTGTTTAAATGTGAACAAGCAGAGAGAATGTCCCCATATCAGTTGTATGTGCTGTAAATCCTGCTCATCTTTATTTAATTAAAAACTGTAGCAGCTGAGCCAATGACACACCACTGACTGTATGTCTGTCACAATGGCAGCACTCTTGTGACATGTCTCATTAAAACGTCTAAATATAGACATGTATGTTTATTCTCCAGGACTAGTATGTCTCCTTTTGTGACATTATTAAGTTTTTACTGAACTGTCTTGATTCCAAAGGAACATAAAGTGTCAAATAAACTCAACTATCATTGCCAAGATTCGTAAACAGAAACAAAATAATAATAACAAGTCTTGACTTTGCCTTCTAAACTTTCGAACAATGCATCTTGAAAGGACTGAAACTTTTTCATTCCGTATCATGTAAATCTCTTCACTACGTGGGAGTTGGACAGAATAAAAAGACATCTACAACGGTATAAACCAGACCAAACTGCGAAGAAGAGGGCTGATCAGTTTCATATCATTTGCTACTCGTCGGTACATTGGGCCATAGAAGGCAGATATGTCCAACTTATTCAGACATTTGTAATGCGCGAGACTCTCTGGTGTAATTGTGAGTTTCATGGAAATTGACTTGACTATTTGAGTTTACCGTCGCTTCGACAGTATTTACAGGTGGAGCAAGACCCCGAATTCACGGAGGCATCCGGGTAGAACCATCGACCTACCGCAATCCAGCTGGAAGGCTGAGTGAGTGTTAAAGTCAGCGACTTTACCCTCTCGGCCACGGAGGCCCCCATGGAAATTGGTCCCTTTTGAACATTAAAAAAAATAATAAAACTTTGGTTAAAGTTTAGCGTGCAAGTACAATCTAAATTATTGCATACATTGGATTTAAACTTCGTGTCTTCTCAGTAGTCCAACGTTCTAAAATTTTAAGTTAGATGACTTAAAGTAAATTTAATGCAAAGTATTGGCCGTTAATGACATAGTAGAAAAATCGTTTGAGTTTTGCGCGCAGGTACAACCAAAGCTGTATCTCAGACGCCATCTGAGAATAAAATCTGAAAATGAATTTAATTCTGTTTTAAATTTAAATATAGATATAAATAATTTACATTATCATATAAATTTGTCTGCTTAGGTTTAATGCCCTACTATTTCAGTCATTTTGTAATTCTTGTCTAAATATATCACGCCGTATACACGTGATATGACACCACATTACCGGATAAGTGTCTAGGGTAATCACAGTTTAAACATGGTAAAGTTTCGTTAAGTGAGCCCAAATACGTAAGCTTTCTAGATGTTCCATGGACTTGTTTCAGTCGGTAATCAAGTCAAAATCTGTCGTTTTTTTAATATGGGTATCCACCTTATTTTGTTTGCTATAAACCTGATTGGATAGAATTTTAACCAGTAGAAAGGTTTGCTTAATAAGGTCACAGCCGGGTTCGAGTTGCTATATTAAAATAGTGTGTGCCGAATTTGTACAGATTGAAAGTGCAATGGCCAAAAGATATGATGTGTAGAAGTCTAGGACGTCTGTGAAAAATGAAGGTATGTTTCTTTTTTATTTAAATACACTATTCCGGCTTGGTATGTATTCCTTTATATGCTCATTTTAGAATTAGAGACAGAGGAAAAGGATCACGAAATTATTGTCATTATTGGTAGTGAAATGGCGTTGCCATTTTGAAAGATAATTGATTTATTGGGAAACAATGCACACACAACTTTGAGAAAGTTTGTAACAAAATATTATATAAAGTCAGAGATGAATTACCAAAGTTGAATTTCTGTTTTCTAATAGTGTTTTGATTTTTTGTCATACATGCTATTTTCTTTCAAACTAAAAACAAAACAAAAATAAGTAGCTCAGGTAATACACTATTCATTTACTGTTAAGCGACTTACATTTGGATAATTACGCAATTTACCTAAGTTAAATCCCCATATCAGTCCACCATTTGACGGATGTCTTTCAATATATAATTCATTTCAGTTCGAGTGGATGGTGCTTTATACAGAATCCTATAAAGGACATTGCGATTTTTCTAGCCATTCACAGACCATCTACGTAAAAAAAAAAAAAAAAAAAAAAAAGCGAGATTTTACGTTTATTTTCTCGTTTGTTTTGTTGTTTTCTCAGGTCAAAGATCTAAGTAACAATTTTACAATATGATGGCAGATGAGTTTAAACTATAGATATAAAATACAGCATGTACAATAACGGTTAAGGAAGTTGAGGATGCGATTAATCACTAAAAAAGAAATAAAGCTGATTATTGTAATATTTCATTAAATTAATTCTTCAATGCTAGTTGTGATATTTTGGCTTGTCATATAACTGACCTGTTTAATGTGATATTTAGTTAAGGGAATATTCCTGAAATGTGGTATAAAGGTGTTATAATTGCATATAAAAAGGTGATACAGCTACAGTTTATAATTATAGAGGAACAACTTAAAAGTATTTTAGACACAAGAATTTCACATTGGTTTGAAAAATAAAATACAATATTATGTCTGACGCTCAATTTGGATTTAAGAAAGGTCATTTTACATTAGATGCTGTTTTTATTCTGCATAGTATAATTGAAAAAAAAAGTTAAATGAAAAGAAAAGATTATATGTGGTAAATGGAATGACTGGTAAATGTTAAGAATAGTTAGATCTATAAGCCAGTAAATGTGTGTGTCAAGGCAAAGGCTCTTACTCTGATTTTTTTCGATATCGTTTTCGGTTTGATACAATGGGATATTGCCTCCCCGATTATGCTTTTTCTATTTTTAAAGGAGATAGAGATGTTTCTTTCAAATGCTATAGATCGTGGTTTAACAATAGATAAGTTATCATTGATATTATTACTGTTTGTAGATGATATGGTTTTGATTGGATCAGGTGTACAAGATTTACAACAAAGTCTGGACAGACTTCATGACTACTGTATTCATTGGGGATTGGAAGTAAACATAGACAAAACACAAATAGTAGTTTTCAGGAAAAGGGGTAACGTTAAAACAGATGAACAGTGGTTTTATAATGGAGCGAAATTAGAAAATGCAATACAATTAAATAATACAATTTACAATTTACAAATTTTAAATATAGCACCCAGCCCAGTGGACCTATATGTTCCCCAAAGAAAACTGAATACTAAACTTATTAAGTACATAATTATACAGTCAGATATTTCAGTATGAAAGGGTATGTTGAATGATTATGAATTATTGATAATGTTATAAGTTGATCAATTATACATTAATGATCTCCGTGATAAATACGGTTGGACAATGAAATGATCGAAAGGAAATGATCTTTTTGTTTTAGTAGGACTGTACTGTATTTACAAACAGTTGTGGCTAAATCATTGTTTTGTTGTTTTTTGTCCTGCTTTTTAACATCGAACGTTTTTTTTCCCTACTTACGTCGATTTTAAAATAAAATATTGTTTATTTTACCTTTACAGTAACACGATATTGATAATAGTTGTAATGGATAAACACTGTCATTTTGATATGTTTATATCCGTATGAGGCCTCATGTCACCTTGAATTCACATCGAGTCACATCCACGAACCATGGTAATATTCTTGACGTTCTGATTTGTAGCCCACCCGTCAAGCGTGAAGCTTAAGTTTTGCCGTTAATGAACTTTATATGTAGTTTAGTGTCTCATACCGGGTAGAAGTGAATGGGTATGCATCATAAAGCTGGTATGTTGGTATTGTATAGATATCTCTTTGTCCGAGGCTCGGCATAGTGGCAGTGCCAGGATTGGTTGGCAAAGTGTCAGGATAATGTGACTGGGAATGTCACGTGCGCGGTACTCACTTGCCTACGGCGTAATACATATGTAGATAATGTTCACAAATGACTGAAGTACTGTCGGAGGGCCGCTAAACCTAGGGAAAACAAAAGATAAGGATAAAAGTCACAGAGATGTCGGAAGTTGTTGAATGGGGCGGCAGGTGTGAATTTTGGAGACGATGTCTCTTACCCATGTAAGAATGGGTCTAGGGCGTTCCTCTGAGATTTTTTAAATATATCTGAATATTTGTTTCAAAGCTAATTTAAAATGCTTGGGAGATTCAATAATGACTTTTAAAATTACTAGATAATATTTTGCTGGCCTTATAGCATTACCACACATAAAAGCATGTTCGTATGTTTAATATTATCATATTTATGAATATATCACATTTGTATCGAAAGGTGGTCCCTTAAAAATGTTTAAACCTCAGGTATGTTATGTATAATCCTCAGGTACACCATGTCCACGTGTCCTATCCGAATTTTTTTTATGTGTGACAAGTTTCGCAAATATTTTTAATATGATTAATACTTTGCACGTTTCAGTGACTTGTGGAAATTTTAAACTGACATCGATGTTGAATTCAGCTGATATACTCCATACCTGTATCTGCACAGGATGTGTCCTCGGTTTGATTAATCTAGTCATCTAGTTGTACAATTCACAGTTTTTGTATAAAAAAAAGCATCCGTATCTGTCGTTTTCTAATTAAGAAGGATTAATATAAGGTATAGGAAGATATATGAGATCGAAATAAAAGGAGGAGGAAACAAGAAAGAAAGGCAAGAAAGATGAATATAAATTCCGAACATCATATTTTATGTCGCTTTGCTAGATTTCACATATAAGCCCTTATCCGAAAAACATGAATATCTTCTATGTTTGAGGATGTAACCACTTGAGAATTTTAGGACTTTTTGCACTTTGTAAGCTATGGCATTCGTGCATGTTTAAAGTTTATACAGCAATTAGCCAATTTTATTATTATTTTTCAATAATTCTTGCTTTAATATCCATGACGTCACAATCACATGACTAAACAAATATCTCTTGCAGCATACATAATTTCACATTTAAGTATGTTAATTCTGAAAAATTCATAAGGATGACTTCAAATTTATGAAACTAGATAGTTTCAATTCGTTAAAAATACACTTTTCGCTTTTTCTGCCAAACTCAACCGATTCAACCCATCTTCAAAAACTTAATGCCATCTGAAAGGTCTTTAAAACTGCTTCAAATTACCAATAGTGTCTCGATCGTATTTTTATAGTTTTTGAGATATTTACGGCCGAAGAAAAAAACGATAATTAATATATGAAGTTACTTTATACAATTAGATGCTATGTTGCACTTTCAGTGCTTCGAAAAACATTGGTGCAAATCTACATCTTAACTTACACGTTCTGTGAAAAAAATCAAGTCAATCCGGCAAAAACTTACCGCTGTTTACAAAATTGTGTAGCTATTTTCAACCCCGACGTCACATGACGTCACATGACGATGAAAATTATTGCATTTAAAAGGACCCAAGACACTGTACCTACTGATAGAATTTCATGCTCCTGGCACATCGGCAACCTGTTTTAATTTGAACCTCAAAAGGGTTGGAAGAAAGAATCTTAATTATAATAATAATAAGAAGAAAAAACCCAAAAGGTCTTTCTGCTATGGCAGAAAGCCCTAATAAGAAAAAAAACATAACAAACCCAGTATGTCTTTCTGCTGTTGCAAAAATCCCTAATAAAAAAAGAAAAAAAGAAAAGAAAAAAAAAGTCAAACTCAATTGGTCTTTCTGCTTGAGACAGAAAGCCCCAATAAAAATAACAAACCCTATACGTTTTCTGCAGGTTTATGGAAAGCCATAATAACAGGCAATAGGTTACTGTAAAGTCATTAATTTCCCTGAAATTAAATTTCGTTTATTATTTATTTCGTGGCTACATTTACTCGTGGATCTATGTTCTATGAATCGTGAGCTCTACAATTATAAGAAACAAGTATTCATGGGGATTTAATATTCGTGGATAAAACCCACCACGATATCGAAGAAAATTAGTGTCCCAAGAAAATTAATGATTTCACTGTATCTGTTTTAACTTTCTGGCCCTAGTATAAACAAGTTCTTAATCTTTTCGAATTTGGAATTTTGAATGCCAAAGTGCACTTACATCCTAATATACATCTTCTGTGAAAATGTCAAAATAATCCGACCAGAATTGAAGGCTCTAGAGCGCAAACAAGCATTTAATGCTGACGACAAATCTGACATCATTTGACGTCATTGAAAATTGAAAACAATTGAATTTAAAAATATAAACGTTTTTGTCGAGGCAATTTAATTTTATATATTTAAATTAACTCTTGAAGCAGGTTAGAATAATAATAATCATAATAATAATAACTAGAACTCTTTTGTTCTAAACAAACGATAGGGATTTCTGATCTGCAAACTATATCAAACCTGATCAGATTAAATTACTTATCCAGAAGTACATCATCTGTGAAAAATGAAAAAATCCGCCCAGAATTGACAGCTGCAGAGCTCAAACTAATGTTGATAGCAGATGAAGTCTATGACGTCAAATGACGTTATTCAAAACAGAAAGTCATTATATTCAAAAGAAACTCAAAAGCTTTGTTTTAATTTAATGATGCTTGCTTTAAAAAAATACAAACTTTAAAATGAACCTGGGTAATTTTCAGAATTAGTGTCCCATAAGGGAATGAACTACCACTAGTCCTCTTTACATGTAAAATAGGTTTACAAGGTTCCTTTCCTACCTTACAAATAGTTCTTATTTTTTTATTCATATATTTTTCTTAAGGAAGTTTAGAGCATCTAAAAATATAAAAAACAGCACATGATACTTATAATGTTAAAAATAAATGATGTGACATTATGTGGAACCAACTGCAGAGGCACGAGGAAAATGATTTTTCAGAAGTTTTTATTTTCCATGTAACATTCTTATGTAACGTTATATTTCATAACTATAGATTCCGTTAGTAAGGTCTTCAAATTTCCAACATTTTATTTGATATATGTTTCTACCTATCTGTTACGGCTTTTGAGATATAGACAGTTAAACCCCAAGAGAAATCGTCAAAATGAGGTTCATATCAATTACTACTTCTCGAATGATACATTTGTAATTTATTATCATATTAAAATTGAATACCATTGAAAAAGCATAAAATCAAGCTATAAATAATGATTTTTTTTAAAATCATTTTCAAATATTGATTGTTTCTTAGAAAATAACAATCAAATGATTGGGACCAACTGCAGAAGTGCATGAAAGAACGGTTTTAATTATTGTTAATATTTCATGTAACTTCCTTATATGATGTCCATTTAAAAAAAACTAGGTACCGTTAGAAAGGGGTTGAGATTTCTAACATTTCACTTGCTTTATGTATCCACTATCTGTAACGGCTTTTGAGATATAGACAGTTAATCCTCAAGAAACCTGTAAAAATTGACAAAAAAAGTATTCAATAAATACTACCCGACCATAACTTTTTAGTTAATGTTCCGATTATTAAAGTCTACATACCATTTAAACGGCAATGCATCAAGCTATGAATAATGTTTTTTAAGTTATTTTCAAAAATTAATAGTTTCTGTGAAATAAAAAACAAAAGAAATTTAGTAACTTGAATACCCTGCATAAGTGCCAGTAAGAACGGTTTAAACCGGTTCTTTTTTCTTTATGTAATTTCATTATATGATGTACAATTTTGAAAAGCTGAGTACAGTTAGAATGGTCTTCGAATTTCCAACATTTCACAAATTTCAAATAAAAAGATATCTTTAAAAATATTTTAGATATGGACGGTTAAACCTCGAGAAAACGGCAAAAATCTGCAAAGTTACGTTTTCTCCCTATAATTCTATGATTCTTAGCCCAATACACCAATACAACCAACGGTCAGGATTCTTCTACAAATTATGTTCGTGCGCTTACTTACAAAAAATTTTTTTTTTAGGATATAAGTAGTTAAATGCACTTGCGGTACCGTCATTTTTGTTTTCCTGCAATAACTCAACTGATTCAACCCCGATCTTCAAAAATTGATTATCATCTGAAAGGTCGTTCAAAGCACTACATGTTTTACTCATAGTAAAAATTTTTATCGTTATGAAATATTTAAGGCCGAAGAAAGAACCGATAATTGACATATGACCTTGATCTTTCTGGTTTTCCGGAAGCCGAAGTTATTTTTTACAATAAGATGCTATGTTGCACCTTTAATGAAAATTTATTCAAATTGGTCAAAACTAAGGCGCGCAGTGCTGAAAAACCATGTTTTTTTTTTAAATTAAAAGTTTGTAACGAGTCATGACGCCAGTTGACGTCATGTGACGTAAGTCTTCGTAGAGCTGAAAGAAATCAATAGGACACAAGTTCTGATCAAAAATCAAGTTTCTAGCTTATCTGTAAGCTTTGTAATACTTTAATACATTTCCAGGTCCAAACTTTGTTTAACCATAGAATCTTGGTCTTTTCGAATCTTGCAAAACGTATATGGGGGTGCACATCTAGAATTTTATATATACATTTTGTAAAAAATATAATGCTATTCCGCCCAGAAATGACGGCGGCAGAGCGCGTAAAACCATCAGTAGTTTTTCCCAATCATGACGTGACGTCACATGAAAACAAAATTTACAGCAATCAAAAGCGTCAAAGTTACTTTGGTTACTCTTTAAATATCATGATGCTAGCTCATCAGCAGCCTATTTTAATTTGAACCTCAAAAGGAAGAAGAAATGAGAATAATAATAAGAAACTAGATTTCGGAAAAAGATAGGACTTTCTGCAACCCGTTTAAAACTTGATCAAACTAAAAATAATTTTTACAGAATACGAAGAACACATTAGGAATCTAGAGCGTAACCTGTACACACTGTGAAAATTTTAGAAAAAAACATCCATTTAAAATGTCTGCAGAGCGCATACAAACTTTCTGACCTAACGTCAATTCTGACGTCATATGAATACCATTGCATTTAAAAAATTAGCATCTAAAATATATGGCATAAATTTTCATCATTTTGGACCATTGGCATCAAATCGAATTTATTGCATGAGAAATGAAAACATATGAGAACGCCATTACGCCAAATGACGTCATGTGCAAATTTCAGCTTTTCATCCCATCTCGGGGCTCTGTAATACTTAAATTGATTTTGAGGCCATATTTTCGATACTTGGTTTCACCACAGAACCTCGATCTTTTCTATATTTGGAAAACGCAAGTAAGCATGCACGTAAAGCTTAACTTACACCTTCTGTGAAAATAACAAGAAAATCCATTCACAAATAAATTCTGCAGATCGGTACAAACATTTTACCTGACGTCTAATCTGGCGTCATATGACATCATATGAACTTAATAATCATTACATTTGAACATCCATGGTCTGAAATACTTGCCATACACTTTTCATTGTTCTAGGCCATTGGCAATATTTTCTGAAAATGCTTAGAAATAAGTGAAAGTGAAAGGAGGATATTTTCCGAAAATGCTTTAAATTACAGTGTAACAATACCACGTGACCGTGAAGTCACTAATGGCATCAAAACCAAGACAAAACTGTAAACATTTGGCTCCGCTTTAACATATAAAATTACCCGTAAGTATTTTGATTCTTCATCGATTTCGATGGGACAAGTGTCAGTCTAAGGAAAGAAATATAAGCTTTTCGCGGAATATTGGATCTCCATTATAGCAGCTTAGCCGTTTTTTTCCTAACAGTACGTGAAATCGTTGCACAAATAGATTGAAACTGTAGTCCGCTCGCATACAAAAATTTCACAAAGTGCTTGAAAAACGGTTTTTGTAGTTTTTGAGATATAAAGTGTTAAGCGCACTTGGGGTAACATTTTTTTCTTTTCGCCAAAGCTCAACAGATTCAACCCAGGATCTTTAAAACCTTCAGTTAAAATTTCATGCAAATCAAACAAAACATAAAGCTTACGGGCCTTAAAATACGTTAATTATTAACACGAAAGACTTTTTGACTTTATGACGTCATATGACTTTTATCTTCTTAAAATGTAAGAAAGACTTAGAGACTTATATTCAGTCCAAATATCATCTTATTTTTAATCACCTGGAAGCGATTTTATAAGTATTTGAAATTTGACGTCAATGGTTCGAATCTCGGACTCGCCATAGAACCATTGTCTTTTCGAATTTGGGAAAGCGGACACGGGGATGCACAACTAGAACGAAACATATACATTGTGTGATTTTTTTTAAAATGAAAATCAGTTTAGAAATAATAGAAATAATGGCTTCAGATCGCGTAAAAATATTTTTTCATTTCATTTTTTACACGTCAAATCTGACGTCATATGACGTCATAGGCATAAGAAAATTATTAAAATGAAAATTTCTGTATCTGAAATATAATCCATTAAATTATCATGGTCCTGGGACCTTAGAAACATATAGATATTTATGCGTAGAATTAAGAAATTCGTTTTGACCTCTTGACGTCATATGATGTCCAATTACATCTTCACAGAATGTAAAATTCACGTAGTGAATTACATTCACATCAAAAATCGCCTTTCTAACTCATCTGGAAGGGATTTTATACGTATTTGAAATTTGACGTTGTTGGTTCGAATCTTGGATTTGCCAAGGACTCTTTGCCTTTTCGAATTTAGAAAAACGGACACCGGGATGCACAACTAGAAAGTAACATATACATTCTGTGAAAATTTTATAAAAATCGGTCCAGAAATAATGGCCGTAGACCGCTTTCAAACATTTGTAGATAACGTCAAGTGTGACGTCATATGACGTCATAGGCAAATGAAAATTATTGAAATGGAAATTTCAGCATCTGAAGTATATGCCATTAAATTTTCAACATAAATAGATTAAAGAGTAGCAAAGATAAACAAGAGGCCCATGATGGCCCTAAATCGCTCACCTGAGATAAATAGGTTGACCCAAGGAACATCTGTACCAATTTATTTTAAAATCTGGCCAGTAGTTTTGAAGAAGATGATTTTTAAAGTTTTCTCTTTTTTTTCTTTTTGTTGCCATGGCTACCAGAGTTCTACATGGATCAAGTTTGTTTTAGCAACTTTTGTGAAGGTTGACCCAAGGATCATCCCTGCCAAATTTAATCAAATTCTGTCAAGTGGTTTCAGAGGAGATGTTGTTTAAAGTTTTCCCTATATACATATAAGGTAAAAGAGCCCCGCCCCTGGCGGCCATGTTTTTTTACGGATCAGAATAATTTTAGCAACTTTGGTAGAGGTTGGCCCAAGGAATATCTGTACCAATTTATTTTAAAATCTGGCCAGTAGTTTTGAAGAAGATGATTTTTAAAGTTTTCTTTTTTTTCTTTTTTTTTGTTGCCATGGCAACCAGAGTTCTACATGGATCAAGTTTATTTTAGCAACTTTTGTGAAGGTTGACCCAAGGATCATCCCTGCCAAGTTTAATCAAATTCTGTCCAGTGGTTTCAGAGGAGATGTTGTTTAAAGGTTACTCTATATACATATAAGGCAAATAAGCCCCACCCCTGGCGGCCATGTTTTTTTACGGATCGGAATAATTTTAGCAACTTTGGTAGAGGTTGACCCAAGGAACATCTGTACCAATTTATTTTAAAATCTGGCCAGTAGTTTTGAAGAAGATGATTTTTAAAGTTTTCATTTTTTTTCTTATTGTTGCCATGGCAACCATAGTTCTACATGGATCAAGTTTATTTTAGCAACTTTTGTGAAGGTTGACCCAAGGATCATCCCTGCCAAGTTTAATCAAATTCTGTCCAGTGGTTTCAGAGGAGATGTTGTTTAAAGGTTTCTCTATATACATATAAGGCAAATAAGCCCCGCCCCTGGCGGCCATGTTTTTTTACGGATCGGAATAATTTTAGCAACTTTGGTAGAGGTTGACCCAAGGAACATCTGTACCAATTTATTTTAAAATCTGGCCAGTAGTTTTGAAGAAGATGATTTTTAAAGTTTTCATTTTTTTTCTTTTTGTTGCCATGGCAACCAGAGTTCTACATGGATCAAGTTTATTTAAGCAACTTTTGTGAAGGTTGACCCAAGGATCATCCCTGCCAAGTTTAATCAAATTCTGTCCAGTGGTTTCAGAGGAGATGTTGTTTAAAGGTTTCTCTATATACATATAAGGCAAATAAGCCCCGCCCCTGGCGGCCATGTTTTTTTACGGAACGGAATAATTTTAGCAACTTTGGTAGAGGTTGACCCAAGGAACATCTGTACCAATTTATTTTAAAATCTGGCCAGTAGTTTTGAAGAAGATGATTTTTAAAGTTTTCATTTTTTTTCTTTTTGTTGCCATGGCAACCACAGTTCTACATGGATCAAGTTTATTTTAGCAACTTTTGTGAAGGTTGACCCAAGGATCATCCCTGCCAAGTTTAATCAAATTCTGTCCAATGGTTTCAGAGGAGATGTTGTTTAAAGTTTTCCCTATATACATATAAGGCAAATAAGCCCCGCCCCTGGCGGCCATGTTTTTTTACGGATCGGAATAATTTTAGCAACTTTGGTAGAGGTTGGCCCAAGGAACATCTGTACCAATTTATTTTAAATTCTGTCCAGTGGTTTCAGAGGAGATGTTGTTTAAAGGTTTCTCTATATACATATAAGGCAAATAAGCCCCGCCCCTGGCGGCCATGTTTCTTTACGGATCGGAATAATTTTAGCAACTTTGGTAGAGGTTGGCCCAAGGAATATCTGTACCAATTTATTTTAAAATCTGGCCAGTAGTTTTGAAGAAGATGATTTTTAAAGTTTTCATTTTTTTTCTTTTTGTTGCCATGGCAACCAGAGTTCTACATGGATCAAGTTTATTTTAGCAACTTTTGTGAAGGTTGACCCAAGGATCATCCCTGCCAAGTTTAATCAAATTCTGTCCAGTGGTTTCAGAGGAGATGTTGTTTAAAGGTTTCTCTCTCTATATATAAGGCAAATAAGCCCCGCCCCTGGCGGCCATGTTTTTTTACGGATCGGAATAATTTTAGCAACTTTGGTAGAGGTTGACCCAAGGAACATCTGTACCAAATTATTTTGAAATCTGGCCAGTAGTTTTGAAGGAGATGATTTTTAAAGTTTTCAAATTATTTTTCTTTTTGTTGCCATGGCAACCAGAGTTCTTCATGGATCAACTTTATTTTAGCAACTTTTGTAGAACCTCACCCAAGGAACATTCCTGCCAAGTTTCATTAAATTCTGTCCAGCGGTTTCAGAGGAGATGTCGTTTAAAGCAAATTGTTGACGACGGACGACGCACGACGCACGACGGACGACGACGGACGCCGGACGAAGGGCGATCACAAAAGCTCACCTTGAGCACTTTGTGCTCAGGTGAGCTAAAAAAAAAAGAAGAAGAAGTAGATTTCGTTTGTCCAGAACAAAAAGGAAGGCTTTCTGCTCTAATGACATTTGTGTCATTGTGAACTTGAGCTTTGACGTTATGACCTCAAAATCATAAGGGTCATCTACAGGCCATTGGCAATGTCCATACCAAAATTCACAGACCGAGGCTTATTCCTTCTCAAGTAATCAATCTAAAAATGATTTTATATTAAATGTCATAGTGACCTTAACCTTTGACGTATGACCTTTAACATTATAGGGTCATTTACTGGCCAAGGGAAATGTCCCTACTAAGTTTCTCAAACCTACACTTTTTCCTTCTCAAGTTAGATCAGACAAGTAGTTTACATAAGTGTCACTTTGATCTTGACCATTGACCTAATGACCATAAAATTTAATGGGATCATCAACTGTCCGTGGGAAATATCCCTACCAAGTTTCACAAACTTAGGTTTATTTCTTCTCAAGATAATGTGCGGACAATAAATAAAACATCTTCATCTTAATTTCTAGACCCTTCACACGATGCTGTTACCGCTTATGATGAGCATGACGAGGAAGATGTACTTACGTAAACCTACTCATGATTTGATTTATAATCACTGATCCTGTCTCCGGGGCCTCCGTTGCCGAGAGAGTAATGTCGCTGACTTTAACACTCACTCAGCCCCTTTTCGCGTGGGTTCGAATCCCAGCAGGTTCATTCGGATTTTCTTGTGAGGAAGCCTTCCAGCTGGCTTGCGGTAGGTCGGTGGTCTACCCAGATGCCTCCGTGCATTCGGGGTCTTCCTCTACCTGTAATTAGCTGGACGTCGCTTTATGACTGAAATACTGTCGAATTGACGGTAAACTCAAATAGTCAAGTCAAGTCTAGCCGGATTCTGTCTCCAAACGTAGCGATGCATGCCTCATAATGACGAAGTGTATATTGAAATCTGACTTTCTCATCAGCAATGTAAAGGGTGTCGCTTTGACACAGGTACACAACGGCCCATTAAATATGTGCCTGTGGTTTTCTCGATGTAATGCATGCTGCTCATGATCAGATATCAAGCCAATATTGGCTTTTTATATTGTACTTCCTTTTAATTATGTCTCCTCCCATATCTATATGGGGAGAATATATTGTTTTTGTTTAATGCTTTTCGGTGGATTATAGGGAAATATCAGTGAATTAAAAAGCAAAACATTTGTATTAACAGCAACATTTTGATTGATAAAGCTATAAGAAACTATAAAGATGAATTTGTTTAATACTTAGATACAAAATCATTAATAAATATGTTGTGTGTATGAGCTCATAAATGTATATGTAATTTAATATGTATAATGTTGCGTGTGTGTTTTTGTTTGTATATATTTGTAATGACAAAAAACTGAAAGAAGTTAAGTCAGTATAATATATATCTATCTTGCTGTTTTCTCAAGGTTTAACTATCTCTATTTCTTATAACAATTATAAAATTACAATTATAATTATAATTATCGCAATTATAAGACAATCTATATAGCCCCCATGCATCGTACCATCCACATATGTAACAAAACTACAAAAAAAATATAAATGGTTATACATACTAACAGATAAATAGAGACTGATACATCAAAATAAGATAAAAATAAGAGGCAAGTCAATACGAATATATGAAAATAAATATATTTATATGACATACAATGTTCTTAGTGACCCCCGACTTTTTAGTAGTCGGTACAATTAGTTTAAACATTTTCACACTATGTCCTTGAAATGAAGTAATACTTATTAAACAGAGATTAGCAACAAAAGCATTGTCCAATTCTCGCAAAATCAAGTTTTCAAATATCCCCTTTTCTATTGAAGGTATGTGACAGTAAAGTGTATATTTTAATAGGACATTACAGTACCATCAAAATGATTATCTTATTTATTAAAATAAGTCAAGTAATGAAAAAGTTATTTGTTAAATAGAAAAGTACCTGTTGAATTTTATTTTTCTGCTACACTGACTGAATCTAAATCACATTTTAAAAGAATTTTGAAAATAAATCACACTGTAAATAATTCCATGTATGAGAGAAATGATAATTTTATAATAAGGCTAACGTTTCAATACCGTTTTGAAAAATTGAAAAATAGTTATCTGATGTGTGCCTACACAATATTTTCCATTGGCTTTTACAGGAGTTTCCTATCTGTTTTTAATAGATCTTTGAATGAATTACAGCACCTGTTAATTGCTGTCCACCTGTGTAATCTTTGCAAATTTATAATCGCCGATTTAATACAAACTTCAACGCATTTCAAAATATTGTTTTCCAAAATAGGTCTTACATTAAAACTTTTAACTGATTATAACAAAAAAGAAATCACTGTGGTTGACATTTATATGAAATAAAGACCAAACTTATATTCAGGAGTTGTTTCGACTTAGCGACTTTAAATTTACAAATCGACAGGTGAGAGCGAAACTATGCTAAATGCTTTTATATCTATATGCACTTAGCCTAGTTTTGCTTACTCCTCGAAATGAGATATCGCAAAATCAAACTATACACCAGCAATGTTTTAAAAATTGCCGTATTAAGACTTAACTGATTAATAAACCCTGAAAAATAGATTTAGAATAGAAACACTGCACCAGTCGCTCTGAAATATTTCTACATCTTTCGCCAAGAACCTTTCTGATTCTTAATGGAACAAAAAAACAACATCATAATGAAAACAAAGAACACTTATATTCACCGAAATACAAAATTAGAGCGGGTTGTTGGGGCACCACTTAGTCAAACCGTGAAATATATAGTGCTTACTGAGCACAAGGAAATCGTTAAAAACCCTACCCGCTTCATAGAAGCAATGTAGGATGGGATACAAATATGACTCATACTGACCGACGATATATAAAAGAATATATTGGGATTTTGGTTAAATTTGATTAACTTTGATCTTTTTAAAGCAAAACTTGAATTGAAAATAGCAAATGCAAAATATACTCACATAATCATCATGTAGCTAATATACCACCAGATTTCGTGAACTGCTGCACTTTATTTATATCAAAATTTCCGTTACGTCACACATTCATAGTGTTTTGCTTCATTGATATTTTTCTGGTTTATTTATAGTTTTTTTTTTTGTGCCGTGACCACTGCTAATATAAAATGATAAATAAATCATATAAAAAGCACTCGTGTATTTTATCCATGTAAAATATGGAAACAAAATGCCACACGTCTAAACAGAAACTTGTTATGCAAGCATATTATCTGTTGTATCACGATGGTTCGGGCAAACAGGTGCACGTTTAGCTTGTCCGCCAAAGGGCATTGAATTTGGATATCCGGTTTCGAATCGTTGTATATTTCGCAGTTAACAACGCAGCATGATAAATTCAAGTTTGATAATATGCTCCGTATTTATCACATCTATAAAGAAACCTATCATACTACGAGTATAAAAAATTTCTTCAGAATTTCATACAAGGATTTCTTTTTCAGTGGAGCGGTACATCAAAATGAAGTGCGAAGATGACATTGCAATTGTTGGGGTAGGATGCATTTTTCCTGGCGCTGACAATCTAGCTGAATATTGGAGAGTCTTAACGAATGGAGAAAATCATGTCAAAGAAATACCGGAAGACAGGTGGAATGTTGATGCATTCTTTGATTCGGATACAAAAGCACCGGGGAAAACCTATGTTCGTAGAGCAGGGTTTGTTAAAAGGTATGTCAGTAATTTAACCGGTCCTCACTGATCTGAATACCAAAAACAGCTGCAAATATATTTAAAGAATTTTCAACTCGTGTAATACATTTTGTAATTGTAATATTTAATTTGAAAACTTTGATTGAGCATTCAAATACATCTGTATCTGAAGTTGCAGTTCTATTCTTGCAGATGAAACAGTATTGGCAATTTACCAATGAAGCGCGCTGACAGCGTCCGGAATTGATTCAATTGTTATATTTATACCATTTGATTGAATATATCGTATACAATACAATATACAATCTCCGTGTGTTATCAAATAGAGAAAAAGGTTTATTATATACCTATACATTCTCTGGCCCTAAAACACGCAAAATACGAGACGCAAATACAACTCAACAGATTAAAAATCCGTATCATATCAGCGTCTAATACATAGTATGACGTCACACTGTGCGGACTACTTTCGGCATGGTTCCCGCTGTAAGTGGGCGCTACGTAGTAAATAGAGACGAGAACCAATACTACTGGGAGAACCAGTTTCTATTTTTATCAAAGAAATCATCTCGTCAAATTTATTTAATAAACGATAAAAAAGGATGTTCTTGTTTTTTTTTTTAAATTATTATCAAAGAAACATTGTTTTTATTTTTTTCTTTAAATTTCTATACAAACTTATCACAAATAACAGACAAGTTTTCGAGATTCACCGTTATTTCATTGTTGTCGGCTGCAGCAATTGTTTACATTTCAGGATAGGTCTAAAACGCTATCTCTTTCTTCAAAATTTCATTGAAAATGTCAGATTTTGATTTTGAACATTTTTTCCAAATTCAGTTTTTTTTTAAAGGGGGTGGCTTAAATTCCATAGTAAAATTCATCCGCCATTGATGATTTTTTTTTTCTTTTTTTTTTTTTTAAGAAAAAAGTAATAAAGCCATCAAAACCCTAAAAACAGACTTCTTCTGTTTTGAAAATGTAAAGGTATATAATAAAAGGAAAATTATGTTGCAGTAGCTTTCCGTGGCTTCGTATTTTGCTTCTCGCAGCGTAGGAAGAAAGATATCTCGCGAGACCTTCGGTCTCGCGAGATATCTTTCTTTCCACGCTGCTCGGAGCAAAATACGAAGCCACGGAAAGCTACTGCAACATAATATTCCCTATTTATGTAGTAAAGAGAAACTATTCAATTTTTATTCCGTAAAGAATACCACTGTTTATTATATCGCATCTAACGTGCGTTTATAAATTGTTGGATACTCAAGCTCACCAATTTCTCTCCGATTTTTATCGGTGAAATCTTAGTTGAGATTACTAGTAAACGAATACGAAAACGCTTATCTGTAGAATTGTAGCAAATCAAATTGTTTGTCTTGTGTCAGTAAGATACACTGTCGTTCAACTTCATTCCTTACAAACGAAAAACTTCAAAGCATTAATACATGCAAGTAATAAAACTGAAAAACTCCCCTCCCTTTGACATTGACGGTTCTTTCAATGACATTTGCAACAAAATACCAAGATATTGAAAAAGTGTTCTACAAAACTAGGAACATATATTCTAAAAACTGAAGAAAGACATTTTTCCACACAAATATAATTCTTGATAAGAATAATATCTTGAACTGGTTACCTTAAAAATCCATCCATCCATATAAGATATATGCTCCTATGCATCGTATTTTACTTTATATATCAATATGTCAATCAAATCAATATAATTGCAAGACTATTCAACACACCTCCTACTAATCTCTATAAGTCCACAGTGTCGCTTCATATCCTTTGCATCGCGAATGAAATGTTCATATTTGCCTTATCAAATATGGAAAGTAATAAATAATAAGGACACTTTCACATAAAACTAGTTCGGTAGACACCCTTCATACAAACCGTATATTGTGCGACCAAAAATTTAAACAGGATTTAAATAATATTCAATTGGCACTGTCAGTTTTATCTAAAGTGGTAAAAATCTATGGCTGACTTTGGTCACTATAAAACCCAATCTAGCGAATAAAACATAAATCCAAATAAAATATTATGAGAATCAATTTCGGTTTCGATCGCAAAGTGAAACTATCTAAAGTGGGCATTTGTCCAAGGGAGATAACTGCTCTCAACTGTTATCAGACAGTTGTCCGTGTTAATTGCGCATGCTGCAAACCAGTTTATGTATTATTTTGACACATAGCAGTCAGCGCCGGAAGCCCACGAGAGCTCATTCCGTTACTCCATACATCGCCCGTGGGATTATTAGTTAGCATTTGCTCGGTATCGATTATTTGAAAAGCCGCGCCACTTATTGCAGCCACGATAAATAAAATAAATTTATTTATTTATTTTTATTATAGGAACTATTTTCCTGTTTTATTACGCAGATGTGAACAATCCACAGATGTAAATATTTACAGATTAATCTAGATATGTTACATGTGTATAGTCTGGCAATATTAACACGAGGCATTAAAATATTCAGTGACCTTTCTTCGGCAATTGTCGGTGTCCAAGGTTAAACATGGACCTAAAAGTATGGTACAACAGTATATGTATTACTTAGAAGCAGATGCGTATCACACACCCTGCTAGCGTAAATGATAATGTGCTAGAGTTCGAAACTGACACAGACCACATGTAAGTTTCTTTTTTTAATGAATTTAGACCACTGTGTTTAATAATGTATATCATGGAAATCACACATATCACGATTTTATCGAACGTGTTTATCACTCTAGCTAATTTATCCTTGCTCTCGATCGCATTTAGGATTAAACATGTATAAGAAATCTTCGAAACCATGAAAATCAATAGTTAAAATCAACAAATTATTCATCCATCCACTCATGCTGCAAATAATGATAAATGTGAGATTTTCTTTTAAAATGTGACTTCACAGATGATTCGAACCAGCCACTACGTCATTACAAAACCAGTGAACTTACCACTGAGCCACCCGGACTTATTTGAAGTATAAAACATTGCAAACCATACTACAATTAATAGCAACTGTTTGGATCTTAAGGATTCATGGAAACTAACAAAGAACATACGGAGATTAATCAGTCTCAGGTCAATATTGACCGACAATGGGATTGATTTGAGAGGGGTTTACTTTCCTTGCGTTGAGCGCTCTTTAACAGAATGAATATTACCTTGAAATATCATAGTATATTTAAAACTGATATCCTACTGTAAATAATTGAAATGAACAGACTGAATAGGATTGGGCGTCTTTACGACGAGATCTTGTGATGAGAGACAAGCAGCGTAAATCACATGAGATTCAAAATGTCAACAACGGTCTGAATGATGGCACAGTCTCTATAAATTGCGCGAATTTGGAACTACTTTCTCAGCCAGTGTAGTGAAAGCCATTGTGAAAGAGGGTGAAAACTTTGCCGACTTACAGATATTAGATCTCCAAATTAAGAGTACTCATTTATGTAAGCAACAATATGACTGGTCGACGTACCTTTTATGAATATCCTTAAAACGATAAAGTGCTAGCGAACTATTCCACGGCTGACAGATGTAATAGGCAGCCGTGGGTATCCGACGCAGGATAACAATACAAAAGATGCAAACTGGCAACAGGTCTAGGTGTCATTTGATTAGAGATAAAGGATACTCGAATCGATCCCTTTATTACCGTCAGTGCATTGTCCATGTATGCAGTTTCCGATGTATTTTCATTGCTTTGATAGCAATATCCGTGGAAACAGTCTGAGGGTAATTAAGAGAGCCACAATACTTAAGAAATTTAATGACATAAAATATCTAGGTTCAGTCGGTATGTCTGATTTTCAGGCCATATCGCTAATTGGTAATCTTCAAATAAAATAAATAAGAGACCGCCGATTAGAATATTTTTCTCATAAAAAGTACTTTTAAAATGCATTCATAACTATTTTGTATTGCTCCTGTTCACTCTTTCTATCAAAATCATGAGTAAGAAGATTCTATTATAGACCAAAAAAATCATCAATCAATTATTAGGATGTGAAAAGAAAACCATGTATATGGTAGCTGGATTATGACAGGGGCGTTAATCACTTTGGCTGATGTAAAATCTTACTATTAAGGTCAAATTTTACATCAAGGTCACTTGGCGTCGGTCCCAACGGTGGCCTAAATAGCGAGTTTCTACTATATATCCATAATGAATTTCATATTAATCCGATGTAGGAATGAACTTAACCACAAAACATAGGAATGGACTTCCGAAACTAAATACACAATGCTTTTTTTAGCTTTCGCTTTTTAATATTAATTTATCTCGACAACTTTTGAGTTAAATTTTCTACCGTCTTCCAAGAATTATTAAAAAGCTGATTTCTGCGGTTGCAGAATCATCTGCAGCACCATCGGTTATGACAGACCATGTCTCTGGCTAAATTTCTCAAATCGGTTTCCATGTGAATGTCAATCTTGGATATGGCTGCCATTATCCCAATGTGATTCTCTCTAAATCATTTAAATGTCACTAGATTTGAAGCTTATAATGTATAGTGTAATAATGTGCATTCACTTCGGTTATATTTAAGAATTCCTTCTTTTAATAATTCTGGTAAACGGCTGTCTTCCCCCTTAATACTGTGTCATGGAAAACATAACTGTCTCAAAATTAGATTTGCGAAAATCATAATCAAATCCATGAAAGTTATTTGTCCCAAAAAAACGTTTATAAGTATTTTTCTTGTAGGACATGTTGACTGATTGCTGGTTGGTTCCTCAGACACACCAACATGGAACCTTGTTGCTGGTGTAAGCTTTAATTTTGTCATGGGTATCCTTGTCTGAGAACCCCTTCCAATTTTAACTCTATATAAGAGATATGCGATATGCTATTGTGACTAGATTAATACAATTTCGGTTAATATGCACTGATGCATGTTCGGCAATACTTGATTAATTCTGGATACGTACTTAAAATATCTGACTGGTAATTAGATCTTAGGTCTGAATTTATGTTCATATTCCATCGTGACAATAATTCAGAATAAGCAGAATTTGTGTAGCTATAGAACTTACTTTTTGGTCTTTTATCGCATAAAAAATCTAACATACATTTCCCATAATGTCATTTGATATCCTTTTTTAATTTTTTTTCCAGTTTTGTTAGATTCAGGGGAAATTATATTTATCTGAGTTATCATTGAGAGCTATGGGAAATACAATGTACAATGTATATAGTTTCTAAAAATATGAGCAAAACAATTCTGTATCTTTAGAAAACTCATGTTGGAAAGTAACATTAAATGATTCTGCTTCAAATTTCATGCAGATGTAACGCGTCCGTATATATATATCAGTTACCCAGTCAGCAGCTCGTCAAACCCTCTTTCGATTGACACACACACACACACACACACACACACACACACACACAACTGCAGTGCCTTCATCTCTTTGATTGTATAATCTTTTTACATTGTCACTATCTCTAGTTTCATGATAATTTTACACTCCGACGCAAAATGTCCATTACGCTGGCATATGTAACATTTCACGTCTCTCTCGTGTTGCACTTAGCAAACGATCATCTGTAACTTTAAACACCTTTGTCCACAAACAACAACAACAACAACATCTCTCAAATTAATCGATAGAATGTCAGTCATTTTACCTATACGTGATTTCATATCACGACCATAAGTCCGATACAAACTTCATTTGACTATCTTTTCATGTTCGAGATATTTTGTTATTAGACATCATCTCGGATGTTAACGTAATTTTCAATTAGTTTTCTAGCTTCATTCAATGTTTTTGTCTGACATTCCGATGTGTACAGCTGCATGTGAATCATTTAATCCCTTCATGAGATGCCTTTTGTGGTATCGATGAAGGCAAAATTTCGAACGCGCCCGACAATTTTTAAATTGCTAAAACGTTTAACTGTATGTTTATATCATATATTAAGGTTTAAAGGATGGGACAATCGGTTTTTCGGGATCAGCGATGCAGAGGCGGTTTGTATAGATCCCCAGCAGAGAATGGTTCTTGAATGTGTTCATATGGCCATGGAAGATGGGGGTATCACGAGGGCAGAAGTCGACGGTACCAACACAGGCGTCTATATGGGTAATTCTTCCTAATGGTCTATATATTATATAATAGATCTAATCAAATAATCCTTTTGTGGCGAGGAATATGAGCTGTAAGTATTTAAAATTTCAAATTATGTCTGCAGTTCTCTGCTATTGGGTCATTATTTGGATCTTTATTAATTTGAAAATATTCAGTATAGATCAGGGACTTTGATGATAAGTTCTTGAAGGACAAACTTCCACTAATCGGTCACAAGTTGATACATAAACATTAATACTATTTTTATCTAGGTGCTATGAATGATGATTACTTCAACCAATCAGTATCAGATGACGACATGACCAACACATATACTGTGACGGGCTCCAATCGCAGTATCATCAGCGCCAGAGTTTCTTATGTGTACAACCTCACTGGACCAGCTATAACAGTAGACACTGCCTGCTCCTCTTCACTTGTTGCTATTCATCTTGGGTCGCAAGCGCTAACTTTAGGTAATATTACTCACTTGAAATAAAAAGAGTAATATTTTGATTATTTTCTTTAGCTTACCACAATAGTAATAATCTTATTTCTTGACAATTTCCAATTGTCAATGGATAAAAATATAGCAGTAATAAACAAATATATGGTATTATAACGGTCATTACATCCTTCAATATTTTTAAATGAGTATATGAATATATAAGCTTTCAAGAAAGCTTGTCTTACTTGTCGGAATTTTAGGAAAAATAACACACACCTTATATTAATGTTAAAGATTACTGATACTGAAAGAAAATAATAAAAGTATTAGGATTTAATGATAAATACATCTCCTCATCATTAAACACACATACTGAAAAAATGAAAATTAAGAACTGAATATTTTAAAGAATGGAATTTATTTATCTATGTTTCGCCATCAACGTCATCACGCGATTGGCTTGGGTGAGTTGGCTTCTGCACAGAAACGGATGTAACTTCTGCATGGATTTAGGGATGATGTGTAGTTTTCTTATGAATACGTATAGTATCTTTAAAAGACAAAAATTCATAATACTGTGAGGAAATGCTGCTTTTGTTTGCTTGTCACACCTTTTTGAATAAATAGGTTTAGATAAAAATACCCTTATTGTGAAGTTTGTGAATCCATAAATAAATAAACAAGTAAATGATAAAATATCATCGCCTTTTGATTTGAATTGGACATCCTTCTCTAATAGTGAAAACAGACACTAACTCTGAATGAAGGAAAATCAGATAGGTTGACGTTTCTATAAATATATATATCCTGTTTTGCTTTGGATATAGCGGTTATGTTTACAAAATGAATTGTAAGATGCAGTTTCCAAGCCCTGATTATATAAAGGTATTTGTTGCATAAAACGACATGACATCTACTCTGCCAGCGGAAAAGTCGGAAAATACCTCAAATGATACAGTGCATCCCTTTTCTGAGTAGTGTATAAAGCCAATGGCGAAACTGCAATATATACGCGTAACATATTTGAGTAATCTACAAAACTGTTTATAGAATTACAGCTCTATATTATACTGCAGCAAGTGTTTTCAATATTTTCATTTTATCTACAAATTTGTTATTTAATTAGATTTGCAATTAACAGTCGGAAAGCAGCTTACACCGGCGATCAATTTCATCTGAAGAGTGATGTTGCTTTTCTTAATGAAACATTTCTACTTGAAAGCCTTTGAAAGCTTAAAATATAGCAGATGCTTGCATATTGCATATTTATTTCATATCAATATCGCAAATTAAACCATAAATATGGTATGGAATTTTGATTATATATGCAGGTGACAGTGATTTAGTGATATGTGGGGGCGTCAACCTACTGCTAGAACCCGAGATGTTTGTTATTCTGTCAAAGGCCCGGATGTTGTCTCCAACTGGACAGTGCCAGACGTACACCGCTGATGCCGACGGATACGCACGAGGGGAAGGGTGTGGCGTCGTGCTTTTGAAACGACTTGACAATGTAACTATATAGTACATTAATTACGTGACAATTAAGTCTATAAATCGATAATAATTATATATTTAACACCTGATCTACTTCGCATGGTTACTTTAAAATAATTTTGGTTTTTTTAAGGCTATCAAAGATGGAAACAAAATATGGGGTACTATTAAAACATCCACGAACCAGGATGGACATTTCGCCACACCGATCACAGCGCCCTCTGAGAGACAACAAATGGCTTTGTTAGAAAAAATTTATAACAAATATTCCATTGACAAGACACAGGTTGGCGTCATTGAAGCGCATGGTAATTATCTTTATTTTATTTGGGAAACACCTTTTGTTTTCTTTCTTCCTGCACTTTATCAGCGGGCGGAATTGTATATAATTTGGCACAAATATAGAACAAATAGAACTTTGTCCAAAGCCTTCCATTCATATTTAAGGTTTCATAGTTGTACACTATACTAAATGTTTAATCGCATCAATTTGAAGGAAATTTTTGCAGATATATTTCATTAACTTTGTCTAAATAGTGAAATGATATAACAATCATTATATGATACGTAACTACTTGTAACAATCATCGATACCACAAAAAGAAGAAATCGATATTCACAGAAGGTCAATTTGGATTTTACTCTCTGAAAAATACACACTGATGTTAGAGTATTTGACGGTGTTAGATTATCTTTATGTAAGTACCTTCAAGATATAATAAAGAATATAAATCTAAATACGCATTTATATATTTACTTACAATTTCTTCCTTTTAGCCTTTTAGATTATTATATTTCTAAGATATAGGTAAATCATTATTTTCTTTTTTTTTGAATTTACAATAGGTACCGGTACACCAATCGGTGATCCAGTCGAAGCAAATGCATTAGGAACTTTTTTCAAAAAGGACGGTGAAAGAAAACGCAATACGTATATTGGATCGGTAAAAACAAATATAGGTCATCTGGAGTCCGCTGCGGGAGTAGCTGGATTAATTAAGGTTTTACTTATGATAAAATATCAGCAGGTAGTACCTTCACTTATGTATAAACCAGAAAATGAAAACCCGCGACTGAATTTTAAAACTCATGGATTTACCGTCCCAATAAACAATATACCATGGTCGTTAAAGAAAATGAGAAAAGGATTGCGTGTGTTAACAGCTTTGGCTTTGGGGGCACCAATGCCCATGCAATTGTCGAAGAATATTGTTAAAAATAATAAATTACCACAAACAGTGTAATTTACCAATTATTGTGACATTATCGGCTGATGATATGGAAACTCTGAAAGACAATATTAAGCACTTTCAAATGGAGCTTGAAAATCAGAAGTATGATATGCATGCAGTTTCATACACATCTACTTGCAAAAGAGAGCACAGGTCTCACAGAAAAGCCTTTGCATTTGAAACTCAGGACGAACTTACAAATCAATGCGTAAAATTTACAAATGAGGTCTTCAGCGATAAGGTATCTGGTAAAAAAGGGAAACTTGTGTTTGTCTTCTGTGGTGTTGGGACGGTTTGGGAAGGAATGTTCGACGAAATGATGAAAAATACAAGTTTTAAGAAAGCGATGCAAGACGTAGACAGCATGCTGACGGCATTAACGTCTTGGTCCTTTACAGAAAAAATTAAAGATGCAAATATAAAGAGAGACGCCCTATTGTCTCATCTTGCAATATTTTTTTTCCAGATAGGTCTTGTCGCTGTCTGGAGAGATTTTGGCATTATCCCTGACGCAGTTGTTGGTCAGTCTGTTGGAGAGGTTTGCGCAGCATATACGTCAGGAAGTATTGATTTGCAGACAGCTGTTCATTTAATCTATATCCGATCAAAAAATCTCTCGCAAGTCAAAGATGGTACTATGGCAGTAGTTAAGAACATTGAAATAGGTGTTTTACATCGATATTTTGAAGATAAAAGTGAAATAAGCATTGCGGTAATCAATGGCCTACCTCATGTACAGTTTCAGGGCGAAAAGAGAAAATTGTTCAACTACAGAGAGACCTAGAAGCTCTATCAAATGGCCATGGAATCCTGATTTTCTTAGACGTAAGCTGTGCATACCACTGCAATTTTGTAAGATCTGCTGCAGAAAATATTAGTAAGGATATAAAGCAGAAGCAGTTACAATCTTATCCACCAAAAGTTGAATGTTTTTCTTCCGTAACTGGGAAACAAGTGGAAAATGCTGTTCTTGCGTCAGCAGAATACTGGTATGAAAATGTTTTGCTACCAGTTCAGTTTGCTGATGCAATACGAGCCTCTGCAGCAAATAAAAAAACAATATTCTTAGAAATAGGACCAAGCCCTGTACTTAAAGCACATTTGAAAACTATTTTTCTAAATGACAAAAATGTTTCGCTTGTACCATCAATGGTAAAGAAAGGGGGAATGAAGACAGTCATGTCTGCGCTTTGTGCTTTATATGAGACTGGAATTGAACCAACATGGAATTCCTTTATTCCACATTCACCTGTCATAACAGATATCCCAGTCTACGTCTTCAATAGAATAGACAATTTGTACCAGAACCAACAAAAACTTCTTTGGAATCAAGGTATCAAAACAGAAGAACAGCATTCCTTTCTTCAAAGATTACCAGCACAAAAAGGACAAGCAAATTACAAAATTATAATTGACATGAAAACAGCTCCGTATGTCTTTGAACACAAAGTCAAAGATACAGTTATACTCCCTGGGGCTTTCTACACAGAAGTTGGTCTTTTTATTGGAAACGATATTCTGCACTTACAAGAAGATAAGGTTTGCATATCCTTAGAATTTTTAAAACCTGTTCCTTTGGACAAGCAAAGGAAAACAGTTCTTCATGTTACAACCAAATCAAAGAAACAACAATCTGTTGAATTTTTTGTGCAAATGGGAGTGGAGACAAAATGCAAAGGTTTGGTAAAAATTGCTACAACGAAAATACCGTCGCTAATCAGCGAATTGATATCGACATTCAGAAGTCAGCCATTGGTAAAACTGTCAAGAAACACTTTAATGAATACGAGTTTTACGATAATTTAGAAAAAGTTGGATTTAAGTATGGAAACAGTTTCAAGATGGCCAAGTATTGTTTAACAAATGGCACTGAAATTTACGAAATGGAGGTACCAATGATGTGATTTCCGACATGCAAAGACTTTTTGTACATCCATGTATCATTGACGTTATTCTCCAATCAACAATTACACTTGATACAGATGTTCATGAAGGCAACATTCAACTTACACCAATACCTGGCGGTATTCAAGAAGTAAGACTATTTCGAAAACCCTGCAAAAATATGGTTATATTCACCAAAAGGACAAACACAACTCAACTCGAAACATTATATCAGATGCACGCAGACTGTGCAGTTTACACTTACTCGGGTGATTTGGTTGCGACGTTTAAAAATCTTACGACCTTATGCAGAATAGGTGAAAATCTTACACCTCAAGAGCTTCGGTACAAATTGATCTGGGAGGATTTTGTTCCCAAGGATAATTCAGAAAAAACAGAATATGAAGCAGATGTGATTATACTTACAAACGTCTCTGACGAAAGAATGGTCCAAAAGATGGGACATTGTCGCAAAGTTACTGTTGTTAAATGGAAAAATACGTTTGATGATGAAGTAATCGCTTCCCTTCAATGCTTAAATCTGCAGGATAAACTGATCGCAGTGTTATTTGACATATGTACGATAGAAGATAACATCGGTTTTGAAGACGTTGATCCATTTTATAACAAAATCAAGCGGTACGACATGTTTACTGCTTCTTTTATCAAGTATCTGATGGATAATGATATCAAAAATAGGGTATTTTTTGTTACTCAGAACTCCCAAACAGGCGAGAACGACAAAGGATGTATTTGTCTTGCTGGGTCTACAGTATGGGGATTTGTTCGGTCTGTTCAAATGGAATTTGTCGGTCAGCATCTTATTTTGGTAGATGTTCAACCAAATTTAAAAGATTCTTTTGAGTCACTGCTCAATGTTTTTACGAGATAAAAACTCAGAAAGTTTGGGATTAGAAATTGTAATAAAGAAACACGAGATATATACTGCATCTTTTTCAAGACAACATAGAGCTGTAATAACTCCTAGTATCAGAAGAAATGTACCATACCTTCCAGACTCCAGTTTTCATAATATGATGCTTTGTACATCACAGAGAGAAAAAGTAAAAGAACCTTTCTTAATCCGCGAGCCTGCTGAAGTTGTTGCTGAGAAGAAAGCATTTGGTTTGGAATTACGAACAGTGCAGGTTTACCTCCAACCGTCTTATATATATTCATCTACAGGTCAAAATATCACTAAGACGGACTGCCTCTGGAACGAGAATTCAGACAACACATTTCCGGTTACGGGAGTGGAATTCACCGGTATTGCGCTGTCGAAACGAAAAAGATTTCTTGCTTGTGAAGCATCAGCAATAAATCCAAATGAAAACGTTTGCGGGAACACAGGAACTATTGTAATATTTCCAACAATGATTCAACCAGTATTACATGTGCCGCAAAATGTGTATACATATAAATGAGATAGGTTTCTATAAACCTGGCATGATTATTCATTCGTTGTTCTTTTGGGAAATGTTAAAATATGTCCCCAAGGGCTCAACTTGTTTGGTCAAATGCGATTCCACAAACAGAAGATTTATTCACATTTTGGAAGAAATGCTTGTCTCGTTGAAGCACACCACTGTGGAAATAAGCTCGAATGATGTATGTAAACTGGAACCTGTTGATATTCTCTTTCTATTAAAAGAAAATCCAATGTCAGATGACAGCATTTGTATGGCAAAAACCGTCATAGTCTATAAACACGCAATACCTGAAAGAATACAAAAGGAAATTAATGCACAGGTTAAGGAAATTGGAATGGATTGTATCTTGACAAAATCATCTGTTCCTCGGGACATTCAAAAAGTGTTGAAATGGTTGAAAGCACACTCAAACGATGACATCGCGATTCAAAAAGTTGAAAAGCGATTTGATGTTTTAGATTGTAAATCGGATACTCTTGTCATGCTTGATCACAATGATCGAAGTACAATACCTTGTACACAAATAAATCCTATATTGTTTGACAGGAAAGGCGTGTACATAGTAACGGGCGGTCTGACTGGCCTTGGGTGGCTGATAGTTCAACAGTTGGCACATTTAGGGGCTGGAAAAATAGTCACATTCTCCAGGAGAAAACCCGATAAGGACATTCAGTCTAAAATAAAATATCTGTCAGAAGCCACTCAAAGTGACATTGTAGCTATACAAGCAGATGTATCGAACTACGAATCAGTTTGTTTAGCATTTCAGAAAGTGTCAAACATTTTTAGGAATGAAAACATTAAGGGCATATTTCATGGAGCCGGTGTTTTAGAAAGTCGACTGCTCATTGATTTGGACGAAAAATCCCTAGATGTTGTCTTAGAACCAAAAATCAAGGGCTGTCTAAATCTTCATGTCGCATCAAAGAAGAAAGACCTGGATCATTTTCTTGTGCAGTCATCAATTACAAGCATCATCGGCGCCCCAGGGCAAAGTAACTACGGGGCAGCAAATGCTTTCCTTGACGCCTTTGCAATATGGCGACGAAAGAATGGAATGGCTGCACAATCAATTAATTGGGGTGCCTTAAATTTGGGTATGGCGACCCAGAATGATTTTGCAGAAAATTTTGAAAAGCGCGGCTATAATTTGTTGTTCGTGCAAGAAATTAAAAGCTGTTTCCACCAACAATTATTAAACAACTCGACCGGATGTGTGTATGCAAATATTGACTGGGATGCTGTTGCAAACGATTATGAAAATAAAAGATTACGATATTTAAAAAAGAAAATGGAGAACACAATTAATGAAAGTATTACAAAGGACCCCAAAATTGACAATGTTACACAGTTCGAAACATTAGATGTAATTGCGTTGCAGAAGACAAGCACGGAAATTCAAATTGCTGCTTTGAGAAATTTATTTGACAGTCGCTTGTCGTGTATCTGGATGTCAAAATGAAAAGGAGAATCTAAGAATGGAGTTTTCAAAATTGGGATTTGATTCTATGTCATTGGTGACATTTCACAATATTATTTTTGACAACACGAGATGTACGATTCCCCAGAATGTCCTACAAAACCCTGACCTCACAATGAATAAAGTAGTGATATATGTCCACGAGCAAATCTTTGTTCCCAAAGAAAAAGTATCTGTTGTTACAGTGCATTTGTAGTATTACCAGCTTTGATAATTGGTTTGCGAAAATGACAACTACAAAATAAAAGATCACAAGCCATTTAGCATACATGTATTTGGCTTAGTGTAAGTTAACTGCTAGGAACCTTACAAATATACCTTCATCCTTTATGAATACTTGTTACTACATATATATATATGATACTCTGTGATGTACACACTAAATTCCATGTTTTAGTAGAGTTTTAGCTATGTTTACAAAACTGAGCATATTGAACAAATTTAAAATAAACACGTTTTATTGTAGGTGTGATTTTGAATATGCTTTGTATATATGCAATGAAAACTTGAATTTAACACTTTTGAATTGATATATGGAAAATACAAACGATGAAATAACTCAGAAAAATCAAGACTTAAATAATTCACTAGATATAAAGCTAAGATAAACACACATTGCTCATATGAACCACAAGAACGATTTGACGCCTTTCAGATTAATAGACCTTTTTTGTGTTGTCCGATTTTTTAATCTGTCACAGGCACGTACATTACACGATACCTGCACAGAACATATTTAAACTCGCTCGATTCTCGATATATTCAGCACGGTTTATAGAAATATAAAAGCTGAAATTAGATTCAAAATATGAGTATATAATAAGTTATATAAGTTTTAATGTTAGCATAATACCGCTGCCCGCAGTGTTAAACTCCATGCGCTTCAGTTTTGGCAGTTGTTGAAACACAAATATTTTCTTTTTTGTTTTCATGCATTTTTGGTAAATGTTGAACTACATAATTATATAAAACTTTGTGTGCATACTTATGATTATAACCTCACCGCACGATGTTTTTTTTTCAGTTTCATTTTGTAGATTCACGATAAAAAATATTGTAGTAAAACATTTTTTCTTTCTTGTACAACTCTAGTCATTATCAAGCATAGTATATATCAAAATATTTTATACTATACAAAAACCCACTATATTAAGTCAATATTTTAGATGTGTGTGCATGTGTGTAAACCAGTAATTTATCTCTTTCGAGCAAATATGTTTATGTATTAATCTTGTTATGGAATGAATGCTTTTCAAAATGGGACCTATTCTAAAATTAACTTTCAGAAAGTTGTATTCTTAAGATGATTTGAAAATGCATAACTTACTAAGTCGCCATATTTATATATCAATTCACAATATGCTGTGTAAGGTTTTGTTTTGACTATGATTTCTTGTCTTGTGAACCTAATATGAGTGTAGTTAATATCAAAGTCCTTCCTATTCGTTTTTTCTTCTTCTTTAAACATAACATTTAACTATTAAATCTTTGTAGATAATTAAAACAAGAATCGTCGCTTCTCAATAAGATAATAAAGTATTTTTCTTGATAATCACTAGTTAGACAAATATTCTTATGATATTAAAACACTTAGTTTTCAATTTAACTTTCATAAATAACTAAGTCCAAATATATTATTTTATATTCATATGCTGAACATTATTAATTAGAGTAAATGCCAAGATTATAATGAGCAGGCTAACAATGTCAAGAGGTCAGCGAATTTAGTATTGATATAACCTAAATAGGTTTCAGTTGGGTGTTGTCCAATTTGGCCTTTTTGTTAGAAAGTACGTTATACTTTTGGTATGTAAAATTAGCATTTGTAGATAATAATTATCATATAGGGATTAGCAATTGTATATAATAATTCTTATAGAGTAAAGACCCATTATAGTTCATGATGATGTTCAAACGCATTTAAAAAATATTGATCAAATTACGTTATTTAGTATTTTAGATGGATGTCAAAGTACTCTCATCATTTACATTTTGCATTCAGACAGTCTGTAATTGGAAATAATTTTTCGCGTAACAAATCTGTAGCACACACTTTGCACATTTGTGCGAAGAATATGTTGGAAGTATAATGGGCTTTAAATAATGGATATGCCAGGTTTGTAAAGAAATATTAAGTATTATAGCTTAGTGTATATAAGGTTTACATTTTTGTTATTATGATTATGTGTCATCTATGTAACATGTTTGTACATCAGGTCACCGTGAACAATTTGATTTAAATATAAATTTCTTTTGAAAAATTTAAAAAAAAGAAGATAAAAACATGTCTATCTAAAAGACCACGGGATCTTTTCTTTACCAAAATTTCTAAAACAAATTCAATTTTATTCGGTTAATTGATCTCTTAAAATTGTGCATCTCAAAGGTCCCATAATACATCAGACATTCTTTTCCGAGACCATCTGTTTTGTTCAAAATAACACACCATGGTCTCAAACTCGATTTTATATGTTTTTGATTGGTTTGGCAAATCATATATATTTATCAGCCAGCTGGTCACATCCTGAATGTAAAGCAGTGATGAAAATATTTTTAGCGAGTGATAATTTTCAATGTGATTGAATGGGGGTATTAAATATGTGTGTTTTGTTTGTTTTCAATATTTTTGCGTGTGATTATAATATTTAATAACTTATTAGTCAATAGATGATTGCATTTTAATGATGTCAATACATGTCGTCATGACCTACTTATTTAAGCACAAATTTTTATTTACATTATGTTTGGAAAAACCTATGCGTTATGTTTATCTTAATTAATATACAATCGTAAAATGGACGTTCGGTTTAGTTAATGCAGTGAATTAGTGAAATGTGGACTGCCAACTGTGTAGGACCGTTTTTTATACAGTTAATTACCTATAAAAACTCATTTGCACCTTTGTTCTGTAGCTGTGGAAGTAGCTCCATCGGGAGAGAACCGCTCAAGTGTTTTATGAGAGGGTCCTGATATCTATTCCAGCAAGGACCTTTATTTATCAAATCTTGTTTCAATTCGTTTATAATATATTGTTAAATAATTAAGAATTAAATCAAAAATAGCATACATTATTAAATCGATGAAAGTATTGATAAGGTTGGTTTAATTGTGACACAATGCAGTCATAAAGTATTTTAAAATATTTTGGAAATTCCTGGGCTCTTTATGTATATTATGTGTTAAACAGTTTTTTATTTATACATCCATTATTTTGCGTTTGTTAATTAATATTTCTTCTTTTTGATTTAAACCATAGACCTTAATTTAAGATTAAACCATTAAACATGTTAGATTATAAGGTCAAAATAGAAAAAGAGAGAATGCATTATCTTTATTAAAACATTTTGTTTCAACCTTTTCTTGTTCTTATTTAGATTTTTATTTTTTTTAATTCATATCATCTCCTGCTTTTCGTTTGTATTTCCTTCACTTTAAACATGATTTACTTTGTTTTTAATATAAATTATGATAACTAGTCTCAGGTGAATATAAGCTTTATGTTTGTTTTTGCCATGGTGTATTTTTGATATACTAAGTTGTTTCCTTTTTTCAATTAATGAAATTTATAATGTGATTTATAATATTAAAAGTTTGGTCTTTTTTAAATGTAAATGGTTATATGCTTTTGGCATGCCAGTAATTTTTTAATCATTTTTCTTTTCTTTGGAAAGTCATTTTTGAACATGACTCACCCAGCAATTTTACAGTACTTTTCTTAATATTAATTTGAGTATTTATTCGCAGTCATGATTATTTCGTCTGTAGCAATTCTATTCTACATATATGTTATCTATGATGAAGAACATGTCGACGAGGAAATAATTATAATAAGTGGGCGGGGAACTAACTACAATTGTGAAGCATGAATAGAATAAAAGAAATCAAATTTACTAAATGATGTATATATTTGATTACATCTAACGTATTAAGACTTACTTACTGATTTAATCTGCTTGCTTTCACAGCATATATTGTGCGATTTACTATTATATAACTTTACTAATATTAACGAACATACCCACCCACATTGATGAAAATTCACGAATGTCATGTAAATACGTTTCAACCCTAATGACAAGGGAGTGAGAAAGGGTAAAAGTCTAGTTTGATCATTGACAGTAAATGTGCCTAATTTGCTATGTTATTATGGCAGAACGGACCAGAACAATACTTTATTTCTTGCAAGTGCAAGATAAATGTACAATATGTTGTATTTACATGTATAGATATAAATGAAACACAATAGTTCAGGTTGACAATTTAAATTCAGTTTAGGCAAGTACGGATTCGTATAGACATTATGGTAAAAGAAAGAAAGCGGTATGGGTATAAAATCGGTGTGTGGGGATGGGGGTAGAGAGAGAGAAGAGAGAGGATGAGAGGGCGTCTTATCATTAAGAGATTCAGAATGAGAATTGTGCGTAAAATTCAAAATGATTTACACACTGAACAGAACATAGCTAAACATAATAAGCATAACAGATTGTGTTATGTAAATATATAGTCTTATATAGACCTAAACAAACTGGTAAAATCAAAAGGTTGATACACGTGTTCATATTGCTGACATGTATTTTGCACATTTATAAAGTAATTTTAACATTTATAATTTCATTAATGAAGAAAAGATTGAAATTGTTGACATTTTTATTTACTTGGATGTTAAATATACATACACTGGTATTTTTAAAGGTGCAATTAACACATTATCGGACCAAGCCCTCAGGGCATATCAGAATTTACTTTCACATTTTGATAGAGTTAGTATGAATGTTAAAACCAAAATATATGAGATATGGGGTGTATCTTATTATGAAGAAATTAATAAAATACATTCAAGATTTTGTAATTCGAAATCAAGCATCTCCTTCAGCAGTATAGGGGGAAGTTATGAAAATTCCATTTGTCTATTTTAGCTAATGAAAGACCAATAATATTTTGGTTAACATATTGAAATCAACAATTTCTTCATTAAAATTGTGCGTAAATAAAAAATTGTATATATATATATATATATATATATATATATATATATATATATATATATATATTATTTTTGTATCAGTGTAATAATCGTATTAAAGGCACTTGTTTGCTGAAACGTATAAATTTTAGTACTGAATATCTCGGTTTTCCAAACTTGTTGAATGTAGTTGATATCAATACGATTATTTTCCTATGCTTTAAAGGAGTTTATATGATCAGTATATTCAATACTGGAATGTATCTATAAATATCATATCAAAACTGAATTAATTTAAAGTGTTTACGACTACATTTTGTTATAAAAATTGCTTAGATATACTTAATAACGTATTTTATCAAAAATAGTTCAATCGCCTTAGATTGTTCTCACATGACTTAGAAACTAAATTGGAGAGACTAACTAAAATTTGTAGAGAGAAAAGAGATATCTAAGTTATGTAATTTAAATTCATAGAATTTGAAATCATTTCTTTTTATGTTGCACACAATTTTCGTCAAAAATATTTAGGTAAAATATCATAGCCTACAGTAAATAAATTTAATGTCATATTTATTGACAATATAAACAGTTACATAAAATATTAAAATTAAAAAAGAAGCTTTTCTTATTTGAAAAAAACAACAACAACAACAAAACAAAAACAAAACTTTAATAATCTTGCTATTCCTTGAATTTAAATGTTCAGTATTTGAGTGTATTTTGTGTTTGTGTGTCTTTGCCATACTCTATAATTTAGATTGTATATGACCAAAGGCAAATTTTATTTGCTGATTTATGCCAATAAGTTGGAAACTTGATAAATGCATTGCATTTAGAATGTTGACCATTTGGTAGATCATTTTCTAACGATATATACTAACAGTATACCATAGTTACTATAATGCGTGATGTATCATGTCATATAGGAAGTTAAATGAATTCATGTTAATCAATTCATGTTTCCTATACGTACTACATAATGGGGTTTTGTTCATTCCTTTACATGAACAATCTACCGGACATGATTTCAATAAATGTAATTTCTGTCACTGTTTTAGTTTTCTTTCACTCATATCTTATGGTTTTAGTATGTTATTTTAGTATTTATCCCCGGACACTTTTAATTTCAAAGACATTATTTATTCCAGTAATTTTTACAGATTTGTTGGCATAAACAAAGATCTTCATGCAAATACTCTTAAAATGATGGCCTGTGTATACTAGACATTATTTTTATGATAAAATAAGAGATATTTATAAGAATGTTTGATTCTGGGTCTAGAATGTAGTCATAAATATAGCTCGGGTCTGCGTTTCACATCCCAATACATATACTTATATACTTCAATGTCATTAGAATCAGTTCTTCGTTTTCGCTCCGATACTCTACTCTATTCTACAACATCCCGTAAAAGTTCGTCTCAAGTCGATCTTTGCGTCATTAATATTTATAAGAAAACGATATCAAATCAGAATACGTGGGCAAAAATATATATGAATTTGAAAATTAGAATACTCTAGTGATATCCGCAAAACTAAAACTTTTGTTCGCTACCGTAAATCTGTAAATATTCATAGAGGTATACCCATGCATTTTGAAGCGAATGTAATAAGCTGGACTTCGCACTATGACTAAGGCATAATTATAGCAAAATTCGCTGAACCCGAGAATCCCCGCTTCATGCACATCCATCCATTATAGTAATGACAGTGACCAAGTATTGAAAAGATACGGTCAGAAACGTAGGAGGAGTTGCGTTCACAGTGCTGCAATATCAATCAGCTACGAAGATATAGTTTCAAGGGACATAACTCTTGTAAAAATCAATGAACCGGAAAATGGCCACTTCATGCGCATATAGACATTAAAGTAATGACATTGACCAAGTATTGAAAAGATGCGGTAAGAAACGTAGGAGGAGTTGCGTTCACAAAACATGTGGACATACAGACGAAGGGACGGAGAAGATGACGACAACATACGACAGCCTTCGGTGGCGTATAAAATTAGTCGATAATGCCACAAAAGAAATTTGAAGTTATATATGTCATCATTATGGAATGAAAATCTAATATCAATCCAGTTTAGGAAATACTTATTTCGGCCGTGGAAGATATCTGGATTCCTCATACCAAATATCTTCCGTAGCTATAGATATATCGTCAAATAGTTAGGTCGAACGCGGCGTAACTCTTTTATACTGATTTTTTGTTAATTGATGGAGGTTTGCCTAGATTAAAAGATTGGACTCATTTTTATGCAATAAATACTTAAATTTTTGAACGAAACGCAAGCGTTTCATTGTACGATATGGATTGTGCAAATGATTATGGGCGGAGCTTGTTGCGGCGGCGTCTGCTTTACGTCATATTTTACTAGCTCAAGGAATAACTGTACTCAGCAAAACAGACTCTGAACCATACTTAAAACAGCACGTGAAACAGTCAATCAAATGGGAGACGAGTCCATGATGCAGGGATTCTTTGTCAATACATCAGAGTAAGAATGTTGATATAAGAAAACACCGCCCGTCAACACTAGTGACAGACTCTGGAAAAATAAGCTTTGGTACGTATTGCTCTCAAAAAATGAATATCATCTGATTTTATAAGTAAAAGACAATATCGAAGAGACCGGAGAAACTCTATTTTTGCCTGGTTTCAAGATGTAAACAACTGTAACTTACATGTTAAATTGATACTGCTCATTATTTCATAGAATGGGCTGAACTAACAAGGATTACGTCAAAAAATGTTTTAACGGTGTAAAGTGTGGAGTCGATCTCTAAGCACTGCGTTTGGAGTTCGCAGATTTTCACTGTCTAAGGTTGTTGTAGGCAACAAAGTATGTCCTTTGGACCACCTGTAGCTTCTTGGTTGCCTCTTAACTAATCATCTCAGTAGATCACCAAATAGCTGCACAAGGTTCGGGTAGAGGTTTGAGCCAACTATGGACGGCGGGATTTTATATAAATTAAGTAAGGCTGAGAGAAGTTACAGGGATATTTAAATACGACGATGTTTGTATAATCACTGATTGATTCATCCGTTATATATGAAGAAGAAATTATTTGTCGTACGTTGATGTCAATCAGTGTTAATTTACAAATAACTATTCTTTGATCAAAAAAGGTTTCTCACATCCATAAAAAATCATATTGTGTTTATATAGATATACATTATATCTATTAGAAGTTGGATATACATTGTCATTTTGGTTGAATAGAATTCTACGTGCTAGGGTTTTCTGATAGTCATTCTCCGGATATATGAAGGTTTTTTGGCGTAGCTGTATAATTTCGATTTCAACTCGCATCTTTAACCAATCAAATGTACGCTAACAGCGGTAAATAATTCTAACCTGAATAAAAGGACTCCTGTTATTGGTTAACGCATCGTTATGGACTATAAAATTACTGTAAATAAGGGGTGCAGCTTGTATATATCATTCAGCTTGGTGTTATTACTTTTCTTTTTGATGTAAACATGAAAGTGATTTCAGTAAGTTAAATACAATCCTTTTCCATCAATTGAGGAATGCTACTTTGTGAAAATGATTTAAAACAACAAAAAAGAATCCACCGTGTTATGACATGAAACCCCTTAATTACTATGTATATTGAATTCTTCCAGCCTGCCCAGATTCTCTCATTGAAAATTAATTCGCCAAAACCAAAACAACTAATAACGCTTTTATATCATAATTGTCATATGCAATAATGATATGAACAAATATCAAACAAGCCTATTTACAGATATAATTTTTTGTATTACCGTCTATAAATAAGTATATTTCATAGAAAAAATACTGAACTATTTCTAGAGCGTACTAAATTTGTTGTGCGTCGGTCTTTCGCGCGCTTTTCCTAGGAATGTTCTAGCGGATTATCAAAGATTTTTTTATAGTTCATAGGATAATTTATAACATTACACTGCTTTTAAATAAGAACATTTGGAGGTACTCTGAAATATTTGTTATATCAAATCATTTCATATTCTGATTTTAATCATTTTACAATTTTTTATGGGGTAAGCCTTTTACGTAATGGTCAGTCGTGTTTTTAATCGTTTTACGTCTAGCTATTTTCTTATTTGCAAAATAAACCTTGTTAAAATCATTGCCATTCATCATTGTTTACTACCAAAATTAGACATGTTTTTTACAATTATTTACAACAATGCTTTTATAACCTATCGTAACATTAGAGTCTTTGAAATGTGTTTTGCATATATTTCCATTTATAAGTTTCTTAATTAAAGTATATTTATGCATGAATGAAAATCTCGTTTTTCTTTCATTCTACGCCGAATATCTTTTTTAAAGATATTTCTTGTTAGCAATATATTTTGAAAGAAGGTAGTGTAAGATTTTGGTTACATATCAATGGTTGGAACATAGATTTATAGTAACAAGTACACTTTTCACCTTTATTAAAATATTTGATATCACAAAACACGCATGGGGAATCTGAAGTGGTAACACTTTCCTGTGTTGATGTACGAGTAATAGACACTATCGCAAGATATATGAAGAACTGGGTCCCTGCGTGGTTATCTAATGCTAACACGTTTGGCCAGATATTATTATTGGACTGCAATAAACATATTTGATCGATGTTGTCTGAAAATTTTGACCTGAGACTGATTGATCTTCGGCTTATCGATCCAAACATTCGTTTTGGATGGATGGATGGATGGATGAATTATTGACTTAAACTTACCACAGTTTTCGTCATTACAAGTAAATATGAATTAACAAAAACACGCAACAGGATACAAATTGCATCACTTATATATTTGTATGTTCATACATAGACTCACTCCTGCTCAAAACACATTATATCTCTATAGCTCTTTATAATATATCAATTAAGATAATAATATCAATACAAATGTTTTGCTTGAGGTTGTCCATGATATATTATAATAAATGTTGTAAATTAACTTTTGCATATTGTTGAAAACCGAAATCCGGCGAAAAAATAACTACATGTACAGTATTCAGCTAATCTCAAAATGTTAGTGTTGTTAGAAATTAATCATTTAATATATGTAGATAATACGAAAATAAAATAATATAATTCATTCTATGTATCCATTGTATTACTAACCAAACGCATTCTCTGCAGTACCAAGCCTGGGGCAATTTGCTGAAATTCTTAATTTAGAAATGTTATTCCGTAAAAATGCAGTTGCTAATATTTCAAAACATGTATCGATCTGAGAATTGGGTTTAAAATATTTGTATAAAATAAATTCATGATTATATCATATACCAGCATGCAACGACTGTGACAGAAACAAAACTTTTAGAATCAACACTATGATGCTACTAGATATTTGCAAAACCATGCGCTTCAAGTAATGTTTTAAAATTCTTTAGCCTATAATCAATTCAAAGCTGGTATGATTTGCCGTGATTCATAATAAATAAATAAGTCCCTATGACCTAGTGGTAAGTTCAGTGGTCCTGTAATCACGTAGTTTGGCTCCTTGATACAGACATTTTTTACTAATTAGTATCATTTTATCTTTAATCATATTTCCTATGTGTATGTTGGGACGTATAATCTATTGATTCTGGTGTCTATTCTATTTATTATTTTCTTCATTTTCGTAAACTTCATTAGTATTAATCATTTCAATAAAAAAGCAAAAACAGACGGCATTCACTCTGGCTCTGATAATCAACCCCATATGCAGTCAATGTAGTATTAAACTATTTATTTTTTTTTTTTATAAAATTGTGCTCTCTGTGTGCTATGCATGTAGATTAATAAATATAGAGGTCAAATTTCATTAAACATATAACCGAAAATATTTTGCCCTACGTAGATTCGAACCCACAACTCTTTATTACATTTTCACAGAGGATAACAGGAAGTGCGCCACGTAAACGTAAATGTATTACGTAATTATACATGCTCGTGTTGTACTCTATATTAAAGTACATGTATTTCACTTCGGAAACTGAGAATTTTCGAGGAAAGGTCACATAATATTTAGATGTCTCAGGTCAATATTGCTCACCAATACTCTCCAATATTCCTTATAATGTATTTAAATAAAGGAGAAAAATATATAACGAAAATGTTTTAAGCACGAACAAAGGGAGATACCACTACTATTTCAATGATTTTAGTATGATGTGGCCGGGAATCAAACAGTGCCTTCCCGCTTTTAAGGGTGAACGCTTTAATCACTTTTTGATTGTATAAAATTCCGACAAACTTACATCCCGAGTACGCGGAAGTTGGGACAATTTTTCTCTCGTTTCTTTCTACTTCAATGCTATTGAGCCATACAGAAATCAGACAGATAAGAAACAATGGTTGTAAAAATAAATTAAAAACAACTTCTTATCATATTTATTACAGTAATACATACATACATACATATAATTTCCTTTTTGTACCTGAACTACTACATGATTATAAATATATTAACGTATGGCATCAGAAAGTTAACACATCATTTTAATTTTTGCTGTTTTGAAATAAGAAACAGGAGTGAGCAATGATATTATATTTAAACATCACGTTATAATTTTCATAAATTTATCACTTTCTTCCCATACGCTATTATATTTATGTAGTAAAATTAATGTATACTAGAGTCTGACAACAGGCAAACCATACGAAACTTCATCCTCTCTCTCTCTCTCTCTCTCTCTGCTTTTATAGATGTGAATGTAATTAAATTAAAGACAAGATTAGACTGGAACATCATCCGTAATAATTAAAATACCACCGTAACAGGGTTTCATGCCTCTTTTTTATGCGTTCTTTTGTTTGTGTTTCTTTTTAAACCAGAAATGCATTTAATATTAGCAATTTGCAAAATAAACCGACCTCGCTTCAAAATTAATTAATTTATCTTCAAAGCTTTCTTTGTGTTTCAACATTAACCTACAAAACACGTTTAAAGAAGACCTAAGACTCATACTGAAAATATTGAGATAAATTTCCAAACGTTATCTCCCTTAATCTTGACGCGGTAAGATGGATCCCAGGAACCTTTAAAGTGACTTTAACGTAAGCGCGCGTGCACCACATACACACACACACACACATAAACAAAGTAATAGTAAGTTAGTACCTACAAGCTTGGTTTTCGTAAACGTAAAATGGCTGCTGAGACAAACAGAATAAGCAAATTCGTCGAATTTATATCACCGTCTAAAAAGCACTGATTAACATGACCTAGGTAGCACTCATTAAATACGTTAAGTGTTATCTAATATGCTATGAAAATGTTGATTTCTTGAAATATTTGTAATAAAATTAACAATTTGAATTTGACCTTGAAAATGACAATGTCTTCATTTGAATTATCAATATCATCAAAAGACCTTATTTCAAAGAAGTTTTAATTATTTATATTTCCCTATTATTGAAATGTGTAAAAAGACATTCTTAACATACTTTAGCTTCAGTTTCTCAGGTTTTTTGGCGAACATTTTGATATATAACACAGCTTGTTGCATTACCTGTCCCACGTACCCCTATTTTTAAGCAATTTTTACATTCATTGTCTCCCTACCACGTGAGACTGATGATCTTGGCAGTAACTATATTTAATTTCGTATCTATGGATGCAGAAGTTATTTCGACGTGGCTCAGATGGTCATATCCACTTTCCAGAATTTTCTATAAATCCACAAGAAACTAAATAGATCTGAAACATAATTGCACATGCAACACTATTATTGTTAAGGTTGAATGAAATCATTGTTTCTATAGAATGGTTCCGTGTGTTGTTAATGATCTTGATGAATTTAGGTTTGGACATTCGCTGCAAAATACTTATTGCGGCCATAGGGGCTATAAAATTAGCCGAAATATGACTAATTATATGTGGCTATCATAAAATGTAGTGTTCTTTAATTATGCATAAAACCTGAAAAGACAAAAACAAGAGTGTTCTTTGTAACACATGTGTCACCAGCTGAAGCCTGACGGAAAAGGTGTGACGGACGGACAGAACAGACGACGGAAAAGGTGTGACGGACGGACAGAACAGACGACGAAAAAGTAATCCCTATGTATCACCTTTGTTTGTAGCAGGTGGCTCTTACTCAATATAAGCATGAGTTTGAAAATAAATATTATAACATTAATTTTGTACATTTGTGAAACATGATTAATTTATGTAAAAGTGCTTCTGTAAGATGATATACCGTAGTTCTCTCTTCCGCACTCGTTCTCATTCATTCACATCCATAAATTACGAAAACGATTTAATCGTGTATATGTTGTGTCTTTATTCTAAATAAAGTATGTGTTTCATATATGACAATAGATTTAACGATAACGATATTAATCGTATACAAAAGAAAGAAAGAAAAAGAAAGAAATAAGCTCGATTGAAAGACTACATTCAAAGTGTTGATAAACTGGATAACTGACTTAACGTAATTTTCATTCCGCATCAAATGATATATTTATAGCAAAAAACACTATAACAAATTAACACATGAATATGAAAAAAAATGCTTCAAGTTTCAGTTAAATTCATATTATTCAATCACTTTCAATCAATAGTCCTGTATTAAGGTACAAGTTCCGGGATTTACAATCCTAGAACTGATAATGACATATGTCCCTAAAATATACGCACAAAGGGAATGGTCTGTGGAAACTTCATATACACAGACTTTCTTTTTAGGTTTTCATTTCTAGTTAGTGTATTTTCGTATTATTTCTTTTTGACAACTTAAAAATATCTTCAGTGACACCAAATGTTCTAAAAAAGCAAAATTATTGGTGTAGAACCGTCGTACGCATAAGACATTCATTTGAAAAACACTATAAGATCCTACTGCTCTTGACAGCCGAATACTAATGTAGCATGTAGTCAAGAACAGTCATGTGATACTTACAAACCACCAGTTACATGAGTTTATCTATATATTTTATTTTATCATTATTATAATTATCATTATTATTATTATTTTGAATCAATGGGGTTTCATGTCACAGATTACGATATTTTTTTTTCACAATGGATTCGTTTAATAGGTTGACCAGCAGATGTATTATTTCAGCTTTGATAGGTCTCAAAGTTCGCGAAAGCTATTAAATAGGGTCTAATAACCGTTCAACTCCATATTGGATTCAATAGTGGAAGATATTTTATTATCACGTGCGCACGCGATAATAACTGCTTTCGCATGCAGTGGTTATCGCGTTTGCACGTGACACATGTCCCTTTCATGCTACCGTATAATAGCCATCCTTTTGAAGTTAAGAATAAAAACCATACTCAAATACAGTTTTATATATTAGAGAATACGTACGTTTATCCGTATGTTTTTCCTTTCCATGAAGCGTTGGACATATTAAGATATTTATAGACTTTCTAGCACTATAACCGCATATATTGTTCGTCCCGCCTTTTCCCTTCTTTATAACAATTTCCTCTTCTTTACTCCTTCATACTGAAACATATATTATCTAGGAGGACAATGCGGTTTAAATTTCATGTAGTATGGGAGAAAAATGCGTTTTAAATGTAACACTTTTGGCAATATATCCTCATACAGTAATATATTCGTATATTATATGTGTATGTAAGCATATACATGGTTACTTTCTTATTTCTAATGGCTTATTAAAATTTTTTTTTGTTTACTTAGATCTTTACATTGTGTTATAATTGACGCTCAATGCGGGTTTAGGTAGGATAAGTGTCTTAACTGTTATTTAAAATTTCAAATAAATCAATAACGAAAATAAAAGTTTATATAAATAACTCTTGAATGCGTCAAAACCGGTATGAATGACCTGTGTAAAAGCGCTCAATGAATTATGGGTAAATCATTGTTGGGTCACTAAGATCTGCGTAGATATTACATGGATATTGCAGTGAAATGGCAAATATGATAGAAGTAGGATAGAAAGTAGGATAGTGATTCATATTTACATGCATTGATCAATCTATAAGTTTGGAATTACAATATAATATGTCGACAATGATAAAGGCACATTTAGTAGTACATGTGTCTAGCAACCTTTGCTCATATTCATAACTGCTTTTACTACGTGAGTGTATTTGCGCGGAAGCACAATTCGCAGTTTTGGGGTGAATCCCAGTCCAGACTACTGCCAGCAAATGACGTTCTAGTCTCTATAGATTGATATAGAAGTTTATTTCATAAATGCATGGCTCTTTTAGAGCATTTGACTACAAACAATGACAAATACGTAAGAAAACCTCTGTAAGACAGAACATATACAAAATGAATATTAAAACTGACACAGGTTATAAGACCTAAGTTTTCTAAATTGGAGAATGGGGTTATTAAAAATAATTCACAAGAAATAAAAAAAATATTATAAATGTTCTATTTTAGACAATAAGACTAATCCTTTACCTTGTGAAGACATATCTTGACATAACGGCAAATTGGCGAACGCGTGTCAAAGTCAGCAATATATAATTGTTTTCAATAGACTCTAAATCAGGGTCCCCTGTTAGCACATGAATACAATACTGAAGCCTAGACTCCACACAGTCCGCTTTGCAAAGTTCAAAATCTATTGCATCATATACCTGTCACAATTTTTGATATTTAATGTTCTTATTCCTCAAGTAAAAAATCTGTTCAAAAGTATTTACGAGTCAAAGGGCTAAATTATGGGTATCAAGTATCATAAACAATACGTTCATATTTTTTACCTAAACATTTGCAAATAAACAAAAATACAATATAAAACACAACTTGAAGTTATCTTATGCAAAATATTGCTAATTTAGCTAACAGAGAGTAATTCTTGGTTTTCATTAAATATTTTTTCTTTCATTTCTGTCAATACAATGCAATCTTCCCTGTTTACAGGCATTTTATGTTTGGTACACCTAAATGTGAATAAACCTTTGCCAAGTTAAAAGGGGAGTTTGTTCAATTAATCCTCAGCCTCATAAGTTTGTGATTAAGACAGGGCAGAATCATTTATGTGTAAATTCCAAGTCTATACTGATCCATGAGTCTACCTTTTATTAAACTTTTGAACATTGTTAGTGACCCATAACTTTGCAGATTTCAAATACATGTAAGATCAATGCTATTCAAAGTATCGTGCACAAACTTTAACTAGGATAACTTAACATTAAATGTATCATGAAGTCCAACAGCTCTTCTGTAAAGTATATTGTAGTAAAGTATATATTATAACTTTATACCAGTAGTTCCAGACTCGCATTTTGACGAGAAGAGAGATTGGTGTAACATCCATTTCACCATATACCATACAACATTTTAAATTCAAAATTTGTTAACACAACTGAATTTGAAATATATCCAACAAAATGTCTAAATAAGAGCCATAAGCTTCTGAAATATATAGCAAGATGGGAGTTTCCATTGTATTGAACAAATGTAGTTGAAGGCTTATAGGTAAAGACAATATCCTAGATTTTCTTATGACTGAAAACATTGCTTTCTTAGCTTGGTGCACTTTTGTTAGATGAAAATTGCCTTTATAACAAAACCTAACACCTTAACACCCACGTATGGAAAAGTCTCCACAATATCCAATATATTTTAATCATATTAAAATTGCAATATATTTTAAGACGACCTCTTCTCTCTTTAAAAAACAACAACAACAAAATAATAATAAAAAAACATGTTTTACTTGGGTTTACTATCTGACAAAGCATTTAAGGCACTCTTTGGATCTGCATCATTTTCAGCAAAAATAACAGTATTATCAGCATATAAAGGTATTAATAATTTCAGATAAACTTCTATAACTTCATTACTTAAACGTTTGTCTTTAAAGTGCGATAGACTAATAAAATCACTGTATTTTGGAGACAAAAACTGAAAAAAAGATAATTTAAAAATAATGAAAATAATACTGGAAACAAATCCCCCCCCCCCCTGTCGACGAACTCCCGTACAGTTTGAAAATAGTCTTCACACAAGATTTTGCTTTTTGATACATGAATTGTATGATGTTATGGCATTTGCCATTTATATTACAACTTAACAGTTTTTGTCATAAGGCTACTCGTTTAACACCGTCAAAAGGTTTACTGTAGTCAACAAAAACACAACATCATTTTT
>CM037789.1:59069980-59119980 GCA_021229015.1 Solen grandis | reverse complement strand
ACTGTCAATAATCAATTTCAAGGAGAAAATATAATTAACTGGACTGTAAAACTTCCTTAAGCCAGCTTGTTCTTCAAAAAGAAGACTATGTGAATCCAGGTAATTATTTATTTTAGAGGTAAAAAGTTTGCCGAAACAACTTGGATAGAAATCCCTCTGTAATTATAAGGATCGTCAATACTGTCTTCGTGTTTGTACCTATTATTTTGTAATGTATTGTTGAACTAATAGAAGGTTATCCCGCCTTTCACCGAAAACTAGATACTTTGAATGGTCGTGTTAATATACAATTTAAGTTAACTTGCCATATTTTCGTTAGCATGCCATTCCGGTACGTCGTCTGCGTAATATACAGCCGCATACCACGCCTTCACTATTCCGACCTTTGTATTCAGAGCACTTCTTTATATTACTTGGTTATCAGACCACCTTATTATTAATTAAGATATTACTCATGCCAATCCAACCCAGTGAGGCAGATAGACGTCCTCTAGGTTAGATATATTACCCAGCTTGCTGCCAGGCCGTATGTTCCCCTTCCAATAGACGGCGTCCCCGCCGGCAAACCACGCCACCATCCACCCGAAGCTTCCCCCGGTCATTATCGTGTGGTTACACCTGGCCAATAATACAAAGTCTTCCTCAGCGGACTTGAAGTTACTGTAAAACACATTTGCACCTTTAATGTTCTTCTTGCACCATTTCATGTTATCACTTGCAACGATGAAGTTCACAGATTCCTTCTGAAACTTGGCCTTGAAATATGCCATAGCTTCTTCAATATAGGTCATGTTGGGTACAATATAACCAAACGGTATAAAATTATCATCAAGTCTGTCTCCACGACGAACATGAATTGCAATGGTAGTGTTTTTATTGGACATGTTTCTTTTAGCAAAATACTTATTTGTCTTTTCAATCAAAGAATCATGAAAAGTAAGAGTGTCCAGCAAGTATTGCGAGTTATTCTGAAAATATTTCCAACTCTGAAGGTACCCATGCAATGACCAGTTATATTTGGGCTCTAGACGCTCAATTTTTGATGCGTAGGTCCTCGCGAGCTTTTCTGAAAACGCTTTCCTTGATTGAATTTGGCTAATGTTTTTAACTGGTATCCAGCTTAAATTGAAAAGTCGCCCCAATGCATTACTCATTTGCTGAGAAATAACCGGTGTATAGCATTTCGTTTTGGCTACGGACAGGAGTGTCATCAGTTGGTAGAGTTTATTCCCCGTCCTTCCCGTGTGACTTACCGTCATAAAGTGGGTTCTTTTGAATGTATTTGAACAGTTCGGCAAAGATTGTGATGCAACAATTGGCCGCGATGTTCTTAAAATGTTTATGGTGATGACGTTGCTTGATATCAGTTTAAGACCGAGTAACATACTGATAAGGCACAATATAAGAATGGTCATCAGATCTAGAAAAAGAAAACAAAAGTGCATTGAAGTATCCCCTCTATGCTTAAGAATGCATTGTAATCCTAAATTAAGTATGTATTGCTTAAAAGACAGACTCTTTTCTTTTTCTTTCTTTTTTTTTGCCATCAAGATGTGCAATATTTTTACAAATGAAATGAAGAATGAAACCAAGAAAATATTTTCGGACTCAAATAGAATTTTAAAAAAGATCTAGATCTATTTCAGGATCAAAATCAGATAGCAATGTATTCATCTGAATGACGTATAGCAGTGATGGTTTACCGGGTGCCCTCACCCTTCCCTATATTTCCTATTTAACTGTGTCATGGCACAGTAATTCCGATAATCCATTACATCTGATTTCGTTGTTTATTCTACGATTCCTCAGGACTGTAATACTTTTGTCCATTTTATACTTACATTTCCTTCTCATATTTGCTCCAAAATTTCTTCCCTTCTGAGGCGTGGCTTTGTTCACTGGGACTGCAAAATGCAAACACAGGTTTGAAAACAAAACAAAACTAATTTTGCTGCAAAGCATCAAAGACGCCGCGCATGTTTTTGAAGCACTACTTAAATAAAGCAAAGCCATTTCAGAATATTTTAAAAACATGTGCAAGTATTATTTACAAACAGCAAATCTAAATATATCTGCTAGGCAAATATACACGCCATTTTGCCAAATATATCCTCAGCTGTAGGCCGTATGGTTCAGAGATTTCTAATGTCTAAAAGGTCCATATAAATCAGCAGTGTCTTCGGCCTAATTTCCATAAATGTATGTTTTTAATCTATTAATTCCTTTTTATATAATTATTGGAAGAGTCAGGATCTGCAAGATGCATGAAATTTCTAGACAGTAAGCTACTAATACGGATGTTTATGTCATTATATAAAAAATCACCATCAAACAACAACGAAACTGATAACCAAACAAGTTTTATTTGGTACGCAATTTAGGTACAAGTCCCGGATGTTACTACTTTCCTGATAATTATTACTTCCCTGGATAAGTACAATAAAGTATCGTAGCGTCATGATATGTATAAATTAATAAATATACATAGCTTTACAATACGTATTGAAATGTTCAGTTAGCCATGGGTTCTCATGCGTTACCAGATTTTAGCAGAAATTGGTAAAAATGTTCACTATGATGTGAAAGTATGTCAAATAAAAACTGATGGATTATTCAATGTCATTGTCACCAGTGAAGGTCAAAATTGTCAAAATTATGTAAAATTCTGATTTTCCGGTTGATAGTTTAGTCACGAGTTTTCAGTATTTAACAGAAATTTGTATATTTGTTCCATATGGTTTGACAGTATGTCACGTACATGGACTTGTGGGTACTTCATTGTTAAGGTCATCATTAAAGGTCAAGTTTGTCAGAAATATGTGAAATTATGATCTTTAGTTAAGGGTTTTCTCATTTTACCATAAATTGGTATTCATATTCAATATGATGTGACAGTTTAAAAAAAGGGGTTAATTAAGGTTTCTCAAAGTCTAGTTTCAAAATAACTTTTTTGGCTTTTAAAGATAAGTTAAATATTTAGCAATGGGATCTCCTTCGAAATGTTTACAAAAGCTTGTCCATCTGAATTAATCTCTTTAGCTGATTTGTTTAATTACCTGTACGAATGAATACATATATGACCATAATTTTGATTTCAACAATATCTCTAACATAAACTGTCAGGCCCCGCCCCCCCCCCCCCAAAAAAAAAAGAAAAGAATAATTCCGTTTCTGGTCTTTAGCCAGAAAAAAAGAGCGTCGGTAGGTAGGGATATAATGAAAGTAATGTGTCTATGAAGTCTCATAAAATTAGAAAAATCTGAGTGGCACAAACTGCAAATTCAGATCCAGTGACTTTCAAACCATTACTCTTACTCAAAGAGTTTTGTCGATATGCGCTACACATGTCTTTTTAATGAACAGAAGGTTTTAAAGACTCACTTAGTAATAGTTATTATACACCTCCTTTAAAAAAATTGATATGAAATGACAACTTATTTGTCATATTCGGTATTTCCACAATTTCATATGCATATACTATAAACGGGGGGGGGGGGGGGGGGGCATAAAAATTCACTCAAATCTGTGTTTAAACAAACTGATATGAATATTTGAAAAATATGATATACTAGTATGCAGGAGAACATCAACCATGCCCATAGCTGTATGAAAAAATATTTAGACTGTTAAGTTCCTGCCCATAATCCGATGCTTAGAAAACAGGTGTACACTTCAGTTATACTTAGAGTATGCTGCCTTTAATAGTGTTATGTGTGGACAAATTCAAATATTTAGTCTTCAACTGTACTGGATTTTTTCTTGGTATCATAATCATAAATATCAATAAATTAAGCAGCATTATTCAAATACATGTATTCAAATATTTCCCTACTTTTTTTATTGGTGTTTTGGAATTTACCTCGCTGCAACCGTATTTCAATCATATAGCGACATCTAGCTCTTACATGTTCAGGAAGATCTCACTCACAACAGCACTGGAATAAAACCACAGACCAACCATAAATCAGCTGGAAGGTTTTGTCGCATGTAATATCCACTTGACTCTGACTGGATTCGAACCAGCTGTCTTTAAAGCCTGAGTGGTATTGAGTCACCAACTTCACCTGCTAAGCCACAGGGACCCCGAGTACTGGTGTATCGCTTTTGTCAGATGCTCAGCTTGATGCTCATCATGTAAGTGTAGTTCAATGGTTGGCCCATCGTCGAATACTCACGGCTGCCTATTTAATTTTACTTCATGTCAGCTATGTATAGAGGGCAACGGATGAATCCCTCTTGGGTTTTCGATGCTTGGTGTGGTATCGATCACGGTACATGTTTGTGGCATGATATCACCATAAGACAAACTTTAAAAAATCTATATAGAGAGGTCGATTTTCTCAAAGGACACCTTTTGGTCTGAATATCAGGGTCCTGTGGTCTCACGTAGACATTATGACTTAAATACTGTTAGTTGAGCAGTAACCCACACAAAAAGCATTTACAACATGTTTTCCATACATCTTGTGTTCGAGTTATACTTGTTTATTTTAGCTATTGATAAAGTTTTTAATGTCTTTAAAAAAAGATTCAAATTAGTTTTGCGCTTAATCTACCAACAGAGTTATAGACCCAACTACTCAATCTAAAACAAAAACCAATACACAACAAGTTCCTTCAGAATGTTACAGACTTTACACAAAAGGGTTAACATGGATCTACACTAATTATTCAGAAGAGAAGAGAAGTGTGTAATATTCAGCGTGCATATGCACATTTCAACCTTCAAAAGATATTTAAAGGGATCTTTTCGGCTATTGCCATACTATAAATGAAATAAAAAAGAGTAAATCTACCGGGGTATACAACATTTTTCTTTTGTTAATACCTCTATTTTGGTCAGGTACAGATAGTGTCTTTTATCATAGAAGTTTAGTGTTTATTTTCACATTGTTCTTAAGTAGAGTTTCAAACTAATTTCTAATCAGATGAGTGAGAGGTGAGTTTGTTTCGGGTGTTTCTATTTCTATGAATATTTAAGTTTAAGACACGGTTTAATGTCATCATCAACGACTCAAATAAACTGCCGTGTAAAATATGAAAATCAATGCTTTTGTAAATACATTTACATATCTAAAAATAGATTCGAGTACACAATGAACATGCCTTTATGTGTTGATGTATACAATATCCTCTGCTGTTTCGACCGTTTTGTCATCGATTACCATGTTTCTATGATCTTACATAAGTTAAATATGTCAAAATAATCAGAGAAACATTTAAAATACAATGATAATGTTTACATAATAAAAGATGAGCGAAAATAAAATCGTTAAAGTATATCTATATCATCTTCTTTACAAACCGGTGAATATATTAGGCATAGAGCCGTTACGCGTCTTGTTGAAACCATATTGGCCGCATGCTTCGACACACACAATTTTTTTTACAGAATAAAGATTTATCATTTAGGTATACATATGGAAAGTGTCTTGTTTGTCGAAGCATGCGGCCACATTGAATTCATCGTACGCGCGTGCCAGAGAGAGAGAGAGTTTAGAGGGAGAGAGAGAGAGAGTTTGGAGGGAGGGAGGGAGAGAGAGAGAGAGAGAGAGAGAGAGTTTGGAGGGAGGGAGAGAGAGAGAGTTTGGAGGGAGGGAGAGAGAGAGTTTGTTTATATGATGGTTTTGTTAATTCTGTGTACTCAGGGGCCTATGGCCTACATGTATTCTGAAATAAACTAAATAAACTAAACTAAACTATCAAAAGATGACATCAGCTAATATTTCGTACATAACGCGTGTAAATTACGGTTCAATGGATTTCAACAGGTATTTTCAATCAAATATTTTGTTCAACCTGACAAATGATAAATACTGATTATATCAGTTTTCGGTGATTTAAGGTTTGTTGTGTATGGTAAAGATTGAAAAAGACTTCTGAAATGCATTTTAATCTTTCCGAAAAGTTCAGGCCATTTTACCACTTAGTGAACATAGTCCTTTATTCATTTCAGGCAGTTAACATACTGGAACGCGCGCATGTTGTGCCAGGGGCCGTCAATTAGACATGTCCGATACGGCCAAATGTACAATGTTTCTTGTTTTACACTTTTTACAGTATTATGTTTTATCATATGATATTGTGCTCAAACAGCTGTTTCCGGTTTCGTATAACCATCACATATTTTCATATATTTAACACGTTACATATAATTTTTAGACCGGATTATATCACTCCGCGTCACGCGTGTGTATTCCATGTATAAACATAAAGTGTTGAACTCGAACATGTGTTTGATTCATTATTCATATGATGTTGAAAATGTTTTCAGTTATTATTTGAAACAATCTGACTAAAGTCATCTCCTATATATACGCCACGCTACATTAGGATTTTATGGAAACCAAGTTTCATGAAGATTGGGCCAAAAATGTGGCCTCTAGAGTGTTAACAAGGTTTTTCTAAGATTTGACCTCATGACCTACTCTTTGACCCAACATCACATGACAGGCCATGGCCCACTCAGACGGAGCGTTGCCATGTAACGTGCCTAGCCCATGGTCGGGTCTCAAGGCTCTAACAAGATCTCCCTAGGTATCCCACAAGACATCGCTAGATATCCCACAAGATCTCTCTCGGTATCCCACCAAATCTCTCTCTAGACCCTTGACCGGTCAGCATATATATTGGTTGGTTACCATCCAGCCAGACAGTAACCATATGTATTATATAATAACAAATATTTGTATTAACGACAGTCACAACTGAGACAGACGTTGCATAACTAATCCAACGGTCATTTTATTATCTCTAATTGTATCTATAACAGGTTAGTAGCAATGAAAATGTAACAATAGCGTCTAGCTAGAGTCCAATAATATTACACTCCTTTTTTCTCTACTTAAATTTACATTTATAGTTGCCATGCCTGTCAAATAAATATATACATATAAATTTTTGAAATGAGTGATTACAATTGCAGTGGAGCGGTATGAAAATAATTAACCATGTATATGTATTTATATACAATGAAAGCACGCCTGCCTTAAAAATAAAGACCAAAGTTATTTTTACATATATATAAAAAAAGAAACAAAATAAATGAACAGAATACTTGCAGCGGTAATGCTGAATAAGGTTATAGTTCAGTCCATTTAAAGTATTGATAAAACATCAAATAATTGATAACTGTATGTCACGTTTATATTTTGTTGACGTCTCACGGAGATGGATGGAACGGCATGCTGTAGCGGTGATTGTTTTCAGTAGCAGCGACGGTTACTGTCAGTGCACAGTTATTCACAATCATGAAAAATCAGGAAAATGTTTAAACACATATTCACACACAGAAAACAAATCATCGTTAGATGTGGCCTCTCCAACGTCTGCTGCATGAACAGACTCGATGGTTAAGTTGTCCGTTGATGAACTCATCGTTGAAAGTAAAGTGGTTACAGTTGAATACAATTATATACGATTTGATACACTAAATGTAACATCATGTTGTGTCCATTGGTTATTATCACCGTAATAACATGTGAAGCTGGACAGTTGGTATAGTTGTACCCTACGTTGTAAGGTGGAATGGCATTCCGTAGAGTGGTTACAGTAGGCATACCTTGTTGTTAAAATAGCAAGGAATACACACAACAGTTGCATTTCCTATAATGTACTTATTGTCTTTAACGTTATATTAGAATATGATGTATATAATTTTACGCATTCATATAATTGCAATAATATTTATAATTATTCATCTCAACCTAAAATATCTTTCTTGTATGCACCCAAACAGTATGTACTATAAAACTTAATAAATTTATACATATATCAAGTTGGAGATTTCCATTATCAGAACAGAGAACTAATCTGTGTATTGACTATATATAGTAATATATGGTTCCTAAACTTAAACATGGTACCAATGTATTGGACTGATTCTAATCTGCACTTATCCACAAATTATTCAACATACCTAGTATCAGTTTTAAGAACATACATGAAATTCATAATCCTAATCATGATAGAACTTGGCGGTTATGTGTTTATCACAGCATGAAAAAGGTAAAAATGACATGAAGAATTTGCAGTTACATAGGTAATCTCAAGCATAGTCGTCTGTCATGAAGATTACTATTGTCCGTAAACACTATTGATTTCTTATTTGTTGTTTCAACAATACAGCGCAATATAACATAACTTTCCCCAAGGACTTTGATAGGGACGTAAACATGCATTCATCAGTCAATAACTTATAATACGTTAACATACCCACCATGGTTCAATACAAATTGTATATGTGCCAATACCGGTTGTATATTGATATAGCTATTCCTTAGGTAACCAGGTCAGTTGAAACGCAATACACAAAACAAGTCGTCAGTATTTATCTCAATACCACAACTTTCTGACTAAACAGTTAGCTTAAACATGCTAACATTCAGATAGGCAAAATAATAACCTATCAAGGTAAAATCAAAATCACTAGTCTGTCTCACATCCATAATTCGTTCCGTTTCGTAAAGTAAATATAAGTGTACGCCTGTCATGCTGACTGTACTGTTAGAAGGACTACTAGATTCTGAATAAGCAATTAAAATCTTAGCAAGTACCAAAATGTAAAAAAAAAAAAAATACTTCTTGAGAGATGAAACCCCTGTGTGTATTTGCTATGATAATCGAGATGAAACAAGGCATTAACCTGACTGTACGTAGCTTAAAGATGATCCTCACAGGTCGTCTTCACAGGTCAATCCTTGATCACACTGCACGAAATAGGCCGTCTCACAGGTCGATTCTGGTCACGTTGTGCCAAAATTAGCCGTGTCGTATAATAGCCGTATTCAAGACAAGTAGCCTTCATCCAGTTTACACTTTATTTAGCATGACAGGCCATGGCCCACTCAGACTGAGCGCTGCCATGTAACGTGCCTAGCCCATGGTCGGGTCTCAAGGCTCTAACAAGATCTCCCTAGGTATCCCACAAGACATCGCTAGGTATCCCACAAGATCTCTCTCGGTATCCCACCAGATCTCTCTCGGTATCCCACCAAATCTCTCTCTAGACCCTTGACCGGTCAGCATATATATTGGTTGGTTACCATCCAGCCAGACAGTAACCATATGTATTATATATTAACAAATATTTGTATTAACGACAGTCACAACTGAGACAGACGTTGCATAACTAATGCAACGGTCATGTTATAATCTCTAATTGTATCTATAATAGGTTAGTAGCAATGAAAATGTAACAATAGCGTCTAGCTAGAGTCCAATAACATTACAATATAACAAATGTATAAATAAAGATGTGAGGAGAATAGTCTAACCTTGAAACGAATCAGGTGAAATCAACTATTTGACTAAACTTACAAAACTTTAAGATGTTCATTATTATTATTTTATTGTTCGTTTCTTTCATAGATTTTGATTAACACCTTTAGTCACTGTCGTGGTCCTCTTTTTATCATGTTGGTAATTATGGTAACTGCTAAAGTATAAATAATCATGGATCAAAACTCTCAATATTTAATTTCCGCTGACAAAAGTCGTTTGAGAAAGAGGTGGTATTTAATTTTCACACATATTTCATTTGGTGAATTTCAAAGGTTCAAACTCGTACCAGTTAAAGTTACGTATATATTATTCATCTATATTCAAGTAAATTCAAATTAAGTATACCTTATATTGCACTATGTTGTAATAAGCTTGTCGATGAATTGTACCCGGTGTTAAACACGTTTAAAACGTAAAAGAAGCTACTGTAAAAGGTTTTAAGATCTCTTACCATAATTTGAATAAACTCAGTTCTAGTAACATGCAAGTAAGTGTCTTCCGATTTGTTTGTTTCCTGGCACAAATAGACAATTATTATATATTATCCACCCAACGCTTCCTTTGTATCGGTGCATACTCAACGCCGCATTGACTGTTAACGGTGTGGAGCCCGATTTAATATTTAGATATGGAAAGCCATAACTGTTTTATATGTAGAAAATGTAAATTATTGATTCATATGCACAATTTAATACGTGACAACGTGCTTATATAGAGTTGGTACAGCTACTCGTATATATTGAGTCAGAGTCATTGTGGCGATATATTGGGTGCACCTGACTTAATATGAAGCGACAATGCACTTATATAGAGCTGTTGAAGCAATATTTATAGTCGATTTATCATTATATGAAGTGAAAATGTAAAAATACTGAGCGACTATGTCTTTATGTAGGGATGTTACAGCAACATATTGAGTCGCTTTAGCATTATATGGAGTGAAAATGTCAATATATTGAGTTGCTGTGGTCTTATGAAGAGACGGTACAACAATATAGAGAGTCGATTTGGCATTATATAAAGTGAAAATATCAATATATCAAATGACTATGTCCTTATTAAGAGCGTTACAACTATATATTGGGTCATTTTGGCGATATATTGTGTCCATTTGTCTTTATATGGAGTGAAAGCGTACATATATTGAGTGACACAGTCATTATGTTGTTTGGTAACGCCATTATCGCCGGCCAAGGGCGGTGATATTATACTATCGAGCAAGAAATTAACTTTTTAATCCAGCACCGTGACGTAATAGAGAAACGGGTTCCTTCTCAGTCGATCGCAGAAAGATAAACAGATCTGATTACCGGGAACAAGCTTGGGGAAACTGCTTTGGACGCTGGGAATTATGGCCTGCTAGGCTACCGGAATTACATGTTGCTAGACTGGTAGGCGCATATTCGGGCAGATTCGATTGGAATACGCCCCTGCGTTGTAGCCATTTTTTTCTTTTTGATGCTGAACCAAAAAGACATGATCTGTTATTATATGAGTAAAAGTATCATGGAAGTTACCTATAAGGAAAGAGATTGTTTATGTCATTGTCTGTACAATTCTTTAGCACAATTGATAATTTCCAGTTTGTGAGGTATGGAGTGTACGGTATGGAACTATTAGCTTTTCTGGTACGGTATAATTAAGACATTTACAAATAAACAAGGCTTTGTTGTAGTCTATTTTCTTTTCGTCGTTGATTGATGCTGAACCAAACATGATAACAAATCCCAGCTATGAACCTCTCCTTCAACTGCAAGAACATCGACATATAATTTACCTTTACGTAACAGTGTAACTTTCTCTTCACTTGGCTAACGGCGATTTTTAGCATTTTTGAAATGCTAAAACTTGTCAAATAGATAGGGTAATTCATAGCGGGTTCATTTTACATATCCACCGTTGAGAGAGCGTCCCCCAGTCAAAATGTACCATTGTGTTATCGCCACCAATTTGGTTAAAACATCCACTTTTTCTACATGTAATTAAGTCTTCCCCAATCCCCCCCCAAAATTTTTAACACCTTTATATATATATCAAAGTTTCAAAGTTTCAAAGTTATTTCATATACACCAGAAGTCATAAACCTTGTGGTATTACAGCATGGCACAGTATAACATACAAATAACATTATGCTAACTTAAACAGCATATTCTGTCAGGATTTACAATTGTAATACGCCTGCTTTTAGCAATATTGCATCTTCACTTTTGCCGAACAAAAAAAAAAAAAAATGAATAATTGAATATATATAAATAAATAGAACTTGTCACTATCATGAAATTTAACATACAAGAGAGAGAGAGAAAGATATGTGAGTGATGGACGGTGAGAAACAATTACAGACAGAAAAACCCAATGGTCTAGTTAAATGTACACTATTAATCTTGTTCATCTACAATGATAGAATATAATAACCTTTTACTTACATAATAAAACACAGTACATTTGTCATGTTTGAACTTCCTTTCGAAACGAATCAGTGAAGTTAGGGACATGAAAGAGAGATGAGAGAAGAATCAAGCGTGATGAGAGGAAGTGAGAAAACATTATAAATAGCAAAACAAGGTTTCTATTAAAAAGTACCCTATTAAACATGTGACCTATTAATTCATAAAATCTTCAAATCTGGCTTTACACAAGACAAAAACTATATTAACATTTTGAAATTGCTCAAAACTTCTGTCGAAACAAAACAGGTGAAGTAATGCATACATAAGACCGATTGTCAATTTAATGTTAATATCATACAGTAGAAGAAGAGACTCCCAGACAAAAATATCATGAGTAGACAAGGGGGTGGGGGGTTAAACAACCATCTATTGTTGTAATTAAGGTGAAAATTACGCACACCGAAATACATGATAAAATCAATGAACACGAGATACAATCATAGTCTTGTTATGTTTCTGCATGTGTGTGATAAAATAAAGGAAATTGAAATGTGTATGTTTGACGCATAAAATCATGTTTCCTTAAAGTTATAATAGAGTTCAGAAACATGATAATATCTTATAAATAAAGAGTTCATAAAACTCTTCAAGAATGAAAGTAAGGCATTCAAAATAAATATTGCGTGCATTACTTCAACATGATTTTGACCTTTTCATTACATAAAAGAGATTTTAAAAATCTTTCTTTCGTTTTGCTCGACAATATTGCGGTCGCACATGAATTTCAACGGAAATTCTCGGCATATCGCGCCAGCTTCTATTTTAAGCCCATGACCTAAACGGTGCAAACGGTGTAACTGTAAACAAACGAAAAAATGTCAACAAAGCTTCTGTAAGTACTCTAAATCAAACACTATCGTTAATTCATCGCTTGTTCTTCTTTTTTAATTGTGTTGTGATAAATTGTTTAGTTTATTTACACGTAATAATTGAAAGACGAACGATTACGCATTTCTTATGCTTTGTGGAAGCAAAGACGGCTGTACGAAGTTACAACTTTCAGAAGACTTTATTATAAATACAATTATAATGCAAATTTAGATCGATGCGCGACAAGATTTTTTTTTGGTACTGGTTGTCACGCTTTTGTAGGGCGGTACGGTATATCGACAAACCGAAAGTACGCAAATGTTAACTATTTTTCAACCGATGTCGTTCGTACGTAAAGAGAATATTTTACAGCAAAAATTCTAGCCCAGTAATTTGTATAAAGTTATACAGTATGTATATGAGTCATTTAAAAATCTTTTGCTAACAGAAAGAGCAGCTCGAGATCATCAATCACACGGGAGGGGGAGCGGTGTGGGAAAGGGAAGGTGTGCTGGAAAAAAAAGTGATGAAACCTTTTTTTCAAAGACAGAGAAATGAAATGAAGGTGGGTATTGATTGAACTCACAATTGCTAATAATCCCCTTCTCAATAAGTTACAGTTCAGTTTACTGTCAACTAAATAATTTCAAGGAAGGAAACAGTATTTAACAGTTAATTACAGGCAATGCCAATATTTTTTATTTAGTCAATTTATCACCCTTTATAGTGGTTTACCATAGCCAAAAACTGACTCTCTTTCCCCAAATTACTATATGCACCTTTTTCCCCCCAATAATTTTTTTTTTTTCAGAAGAAATTATTCATGAAACTTGAATGAATTACGGGTTTTACCAATAATACATGTTGATAATGAAACATTCTTTGGCATATAAATGTATATACAAACACTGTATGCAAAACCATCATGATAAAGATTCAAAACTCTCTCTCAAATCAATTATCAGTTCAAGGGCTGTATTTTCAATCGTGGTCATGATGATATTTATAAATTTCATTAACTTGTTTACATAATGATGTTGCAAATATGACAGAGGCAGAGGTAAGAAACAAACTCTGCCATGCGCTAGATCACCAGCCGGTATTATGCTTGATGTCATGAGGCCCGTCCAGCAGCAGCTTAGGGATATCACACCCACGTCCTGGGGGTAATGTGCCAGATTAGTGTATATGTCGTCACTGCCGGGAGATGCTGACACAACAAGTATGCCGTCTGATGGAAAATTAAATATTATATAGACCAGAAAGTATTTAATGTTTCAAGATCCAGATCACCCTAGCCTTTTGCTCATCCAAAAAATTTTAAAAAAAATGGATGGTTTGAAAACTGCATACCTATCTTTAGAAAAGACAAAGCATATGTCAAGTTTTAAATTGACATCTCATATTACATGGAGAAAATTTTATCCAAAGACTCATATGGAGGGGCAGCCATGACTGATTTGCTATGTTGTTGACTTACTTGAAATAGACTCTTCCCCACACACATTCGGTCTAAGTATCTTTCTTGCTATTTAAGGCTTTCAATATAAAACATCCTTGTGGTACATATTTTAATTTGTGCTATTAAGCAGTTATGGTCTTCTACCTGTTCTGAACTGCATATCTCCATTTATTACAAATATTTATATAAAAAGAAAAAGGAAACCGTCCCTTATCAATGTGCAAACAATGCAAATAAAATTATAAGCATTGAAATAACTTTTGGCAAGGTATTAAGTAGGCTTTAGGGATATGTTTGCATTTCTTAAGCCCTTTTGGAATGGATTCTATTTTACCTTCAGTTTCCCATAAGCCTAGACTTTTTCAAATCTGCTCAAAGCCTTTATCTATAATTTTCAATAATAAAGCTTTGCAGCATTCACATATCTTTTGTTTCTCATAACAATCTTTGCTTTACAGAATTTTGATCTGCTCATCCTACATGGAGGTGTTCTTGCCCTGGCTAAAGAATACCAACATGATGTCCACTTGTTTGAAGATGGGGAAGGCTAACCGGCATCAAGTGTACCGACAGTTTAATTTATGGACATACAATTGTTTGGGTGCCGGAAACAAGAGAGTGATTCCTTCCCGTGTCTAGCAAATAAGAGACAAATTTCCAGATCCATATGGACAGTGCCGAGGATTTGTCCCATCTAGATTTGCATAAATGTTATATCTTATTTATTTTTGAGATAAATGAGTGGTATCTTCATTTCCAGAATAGTCATATCACACACTTATGCCAAAAAAAAAAAAATGCATGTTGTTAATTTAACTGTCTTTAGAGCACTTTTTTTCAGCCTTATAGTGATGCCCAGCTAAGTACATGTGGTGGAAAACCATACAATGCACAAGGGCCGCCGTGGTACCTAATTGCATCTAAGTTGAAAAACTGACCTGCAGCACGCCAGCTGAAATACTTCAAAACACCAAAAACATCCCCATAGCAGTGACTTTACCCATCAGCAATGGAAATCCCTCAAAACATTTAAGCATGGGTAATAGTTTTCAGGAACTTTCCTGAATTTCAGGGCTTTCTTCTTATTCTATATAAAACTACATGTATATAAAATTAAAAGCTCCATATGTGCTGTAGAAAGATGCACAAAATGAAAATTTGAGAAGACTCAATGAATAAAAAGGACTATAAACGTTTTCTTCTTTAATTTTATATTAGTTATTGGGCGGACATTACTGTAGCTAACGAAAGTCTGACAAATGGATGTGCAAAGGAATGGAAACAAGGAGCAATATTCTTTTGATATTTTCTTTTGTTGTATAGACACCCGGTTCCTTTTTTAAAAATTTTTTAATTACCATAATACAAACAAAGTTACTTTCGGGCGTATCAAAAGTCGTATAAAAGAAAACAAAACAAGTTATTGATCAGACAAAGATTTTACACTAATTGTCAATATGACCTTGACCTTCAACTTTATGACCTCAAATTCATAGGGGTCATCAAACCCAGGCTTATTCCTTCTCAATTTCTTGATTAGAAAAGGATTTTACACCTATTGTCACTGTGGCCTTGACCTTTGACCTTACAACCTTAAAATTAAAAAGGGTCATAAACTAGCCATGGGCAATGTCCCTACCAAGTTTCACAAACCTATGCATATTCCTTTTCAAGTTATTGAGCACACAAGGATTTTACACTAAGTGTCATTGTGACCTTTGACCTCAGGGGCCAATATGCCAACCTCTCTAACACTAAATAGTTATCAAGTTATTGACCGGACATCAATGTTGCTAACGGACAGACTGACCAGCACCATACCATAAAACAACTGAAGTTACCTTCGAGTGTATCAAAATGCTAAAATCAGGATTTTAGCGGTATACTGACTTTAACCCATGTTTTAGTTCTCAAGTTTTTTAAAAAAAAAATAATACTCATCAGAAGATAACTCTCAGTGATATTCCCCGTGATTCATTTACATAACTATTGCAGCGACGGTAAACTCCAATACAATACAATACAAATTTACGTATTTAATCGATGTCACATACAATTAAATCTGGACTTTATTACACAGCACATCCATATTTCTCATGTAATAAAAATGAAATCAAGAGGGTTATAATTTTGCTGGAAGATATTTGCTCATATCCATCAAAATTTCTTTTCAGGATTTCTAATGACATGTCATTTTTACATCTCTAAACAAATTTAAGTCATTGAAATTCCACTCAATTATCTAAAAGGTCTGTCAAAATTCTTTGTCTCTTATGTTGACAGGGGAAAAATTCAAATGGCTAGTGTCTTAAAGAAATAAGTTTCTTTTTCAAATAATTCTTATAATGCAGTATTTCTCTTATTTAGGAATAAATAAAGTACCAATACTTATTGTGCCATTTTCATCTACAAACTGTATCCTGATGTGTTTTTATTCTTTAAGGTAATCCATCCATCATGAATTGTGATCATGGTCAATCAATGTTAGTGGTAAAATGCAAGCCTTTACAGATTATGAGCAAAAGAGCCCACAACTCCCAGGTCAGTAGAGGCTTGCATTTGCATTGATTTTTAGCAATTTCAGAGCCATGATTATGATTTATTGGTGAATGGATTACAAAAATCATATACATCATTACACCAAATCAAAATGCAAATATATTAATTTTCAACTTCAGTTTCAAGTATGCAATAAAATTTTAGCAATAATAAAGTTTTCAGCTTAAAATAATAATAAAAGATTGAATGTTTTTATCCACATTGTTTAATCATTTTTTAAACACTGTTTAATCATTAAAGGATAATTTTTTTTAAAAATTTTTTAAATTTTTTTTTAATTTAAATAATTAAAAAAAAAAATATTCAGCCTCCATATGTGTCCAGTTTGATTTATGATTTTTAAAGCCGAAGCCATCTGTTTATTCAAACTTTTTTCTCCATTGTTATTATATTCTTGTACAAAGCAGATTCACATGTGAGTATGTATGTGTGTCTCTGTATGTTTTGTAGACTGTCACACCTGTGAAAAAAGGCCACTCAAGGGCAACTAAAATTGCCTTTTATCTGTATTTGACCCTTTTATCTGTATTTGACCCTTTTATCTGTATTTGACCCTTTTATCTGTATTTGACTTAAAATCAGATGTTAAATTATCTTTATTCAGTGTAGGGGATTCAGTCAGTAGCATTTATTGAAATTATTCGCAAAATGGCTGTGATTCAGAGGTGATGGATATTATACGTCTGATTGTACTATTTTCCTAGTTGTTGTCTCTATACCTGAAATCCATTACCACCAACTGCTTAAAACTTATATTATGTAAATAATTTTGAACCATTTTTGAAGAAAAAAAAAGTTCAGAAGATCAACTGATTTTTTTAAAACTTTTTATTAGATCCATTGCAAATTTCATGTCACAGAGTCTAACCCTCAAAAATTTCTTCAACCACAATTATTGAAGACTTTTAACTGCCTCATTTTTTTCCTACCCATAAGCATGTTACATACATGTAACAATTAACTTTTTTTTCTTTCAGGAAACTGTCTATATCAATAAGATTGCGCTGGTACTAAAAATAATAAGAGCTGTCAGAGAATAGCACGCTCGACTATTCAGAATGTTTGTTGGTAAATCAAATGAAATCTATTTCAATATTTGCCCTTCAAATACCCTGTATATAATATCAGACAAAAATGATATATCTTGATAGTTTGATACCCTTAAATATGTTTATGAAGTCTAAAATCAATTCCATGCCTAGTTACTAAGACATAAGACTAATAGCACTGAGCATGCAAAATGAAGAAAAGGGCCATAAGTTGTATAAAAGTCAGTCAAGTCAGTCCAAGAGTTATCCTCCTTGGTTTTCTGATGTCACTGAATACACTCCTTAACTTTTTAGTCAATACCATAAACAATTTCTGAGATATAAGCTGGGTAGTAGTTTGAAGGCAAAACTAAAACCAAAGTGTCTAAGTTAAAAAGGGGCCATAATTTGCAATACATTCCATCAAGTGTTATCTTCCTTGATATTATGATACCCCTATACATATTTAAGATGTTTTAAGTCATCCCATGCCTGGACTCTGAGATATAAACATGAAAGTACATTGCATGCAAAAATTTAACCTAAATGTCTAATTTAAAAAAGGGGCCATAACTTCATATATATTCCATAACGAGTTATCTACCATGATAGTTTGATACCCACTAAATGTATTAAAGATGTTTCAAATCAACTGCATGCCTGGATATTGAGATATAAGTGTGAAAGTATCTTGCATGCAAACTTTAATCAAAATGTCTAAGTTAAAAAGGGACCATACTTTAAATTAAATTAAGTCAAGAGTTACCTATCTTGATTGTCTGATGCCCTTTAACATATTCATAAACTTTCAAGTCAATATCATAAATCGTAATTGAGATATAAGGTTGATAGTAACTTGCATGTAAAACTTTAACCAAAAGCTGCAACGCCAACGCCGATGAAAGGGTGATTACAATAGCTCTCATATTCTTCGAATAGTCAAGCTAAAAATAAGTTGAGAAAACAAACTTTTATACGATTTGTGAGATGCAAACCTGGTTGTAAACTAAAATCAGACCTTTCATGTAAACATGTTAATCTTTACATACATTATTTTTTCACTTCTTTATTTTTAGATCAGACAGTACTAACATACAAATAACTTTACCCTTAAAATGTTGACTTGTCATTAATAGTCAATACTCAAAATAAATGTTGACATACCAGTATGTTTGTAAAAGATTTATGCCTCATAATATGTCATAAAGGAATTTGACCCCTTGATCTTGGGGGTACTGCATGTTTTACAAATCTAATTTTCCATAAGAATGTTGTAATTGAAGAGGTCAATATTGTGTGTTTTTTTAACTTGAATCCATCAATCATATCCCATAAAAGTACATGACCTTGTGACCTTGATCTCTGAATTACTCACTTATTCAGAAACATTAAAGGTTTTCTAGTTTCAACAATGCCAAATATGAGACTGAATGGTTACTTTGGTACATACAAAAGAAAAACTGGCTCAATATAGTGTTTGTGGGAGGGTGGAGGTCCTTTTCTTCCAAATTATCTTATAAGTTAGTAAAAAAGTAAAATTTACTCAATAATATTTTTCTTTACTTGTATGACAAATGTCGTGGACTTGTTATCTCCATAAAACGAATAAATGGAGTAACCCCCTTGTTTGTAAGATCAGAAGTATTCATACAGCACAAAATAACCAGGGCTTTTGTTACAGTGTCACTTGAATCTTGGCTGTTGCTCTGTGCAATTTTCATTGGTCTTGATGAAACAGGGGTAAGATGGCCTGAAAGACAGTGTCAGTTATCTGCTGCCAGTTTTCTTTGTTTGTACATGCCCTGTCTGTCATAGTTTCCTTCACTTGGTAAACACATCATCCTCCACTTTTCTTGTGTCATCATGGTGTAATCTGAATGAAACAAAGCAAATTAAACAATAATAATTGTAACAGTGAACTGTAATTACGTCTCCAAAACGAAGTTTAAGATATAACCCAGTCATAAATAAAAGTGAGGGGGTGGGGCCTAACCCCTTGGTGACCCATTAGAACATCAAAAAAGTACCATTCAATCCACCTGACCATGAGGAACAATAATATATATGGTTTAGGGGTGGGGATCTCAACTGTTTTTGAAATAAAGGTCAAAAGTAAAACGGACAGGGTGGGGTCTAATCACGAGGAACAAGAATATAAATGCTTTATGGGTGGGAATCTGAACATTTTCAGATATAAGGTCATAAGTAAAATTGAGGGGTGGGGTCTGACCCCTTGGGGATCCATGTGAACTTAAAAGAAGTACCATTCAATCCAACACATCATAAGGAAGAGGAATATATATGGTTTAGGGGTGGGGATCTGAACAGTTTTTTAGATAAAGGGCCATAAGTAAATTTGAGGGCTGTGCCTGCCCCTGGGTGACCTTGGGGGTCGCCAAAGTAGTGCCATCCAATCTGCCTCATCATGAGGAACAAGAATATATATGGTTTAGGGGTGGGGATCTAAACAGTTTTTTTTAGATATAAGGTGATAAGTAAACAGTTCTGATTTGGAACATAGTAATATAATCTCCTTGTGAATAGCATTTATTTTTCACACTTTAAATAACAATAAAGGAGAAAGAGTTACAAATAATCTCTGTTTTCAACACCTCAACATTCTTTTCATATTTTTCCCATCAAAATTATATATCAATGCAAAGCTAAAATGTAAATATATCTACATGTTTAAAAATCATATTTTTTATACAAAGCTTAAAGTTTTAATTTGTAATAAACAATTTAGTACATATTCCTTGGTACCATGTAGTTAAAAAACTGTAACAATTATTCGTGTCTTTTGAAGGATACTGTCTTTCAGCGTAAGTGACAACAAGAGCTAGTCAAGATAAAATGTGTGTACCTTGATTTGTGATATTTCGGCGATATCCCCTATGGTTAACAGAGGTGTGAACCAGAACTGAAAATAGCATGTCATCCCCAGAGACTCACTGATGGGACTAAATAAGAGCATGCTGTTAAGTATACAATAAAACAAATAATCTCTTGAGTAATTATAGATATATAGGTAAACAAGAGTTTATATATATATATATATATATATATATATATATATATATATATATTCATACCCTGTTGTGTTTACCTCAAATGATGCGTGCTGAAATTCCTGACGTCATTTTCTTCTCCCTATAAAGTAAAATGAGCAAACAAGAATAAAAAGAAGTAGACACTGATCACAGTATTGTGCTTTTTAAAATCATTTTCACTGCTCTATGCTTTGATTTGACTTTCAAATGAGCCAACAATGTTCACTGTCACCACCTAATCTCTCTCTCCCTACCCCACCCACCCCTTTCTCTCTCTCTCTCAACACGTTTATACATCTCACTTCATTGGTTACAAAATGATCATAAGATACTGCAGAAGTTATGTTTTTATACACTATGTTCATAAGAAACTGATCTGTTAGCAATTGACCTAGGCAATTTTACAGATTTAATCAAAAACTGGAAAAGTGCAAAGTTTGGCGAACAGCCTTCAGTACGGTTGACTGACCAGTTTTCGGGGTATAACAAGTTTTCGGGGTATTTTACTTTTACACCGTTTGCGCGTGAGAACGTGATATGACGAGTTGTTTTCGCTGTCTCATATGATCAAAACAAATGTCAACCATGCTCTAATATTCAAATTAAGACATCATGTGACTTCTTGTGTAAATTCTGGAAAATGTTTAAGATGCACGTCCATTTCATTAAAATCTTGAACTCGTATTTGATGAGCTATTTTGTAGATCAAACTCATCTGAATTATTTAAACTGACATATTTTCAAACAAAAATCCATTTATATTTTTTATTTAAGTTAATACAACTTACAGGTTTAGTATGTTGCGCAGACAGCAAACTAAATGTTATCAATTACCCGGATAATAAGTCACATGAAAGCTTAATTTGAATAAAGAAATGGTGGATATTTGTTATGAATTCTAAGGGGTTGGAAAATAGCTTGTGCGAGAAGCTTTTTAAGGTGTGTAAAGTATGTTTTGTGATGAATATGTGTAAAAATGTTTTAATTATCCATATGTGCCATCAATGATAACTGTCATTAAGTTTAAAATGAAAAAAAAAATGATCGTCGAACGGGGTGGGTGTAAGGTCAGCAGTTTTCCCGGATAAAGTTGCAATTTTTTCTGACTGTGGATGCCAATCAGAAAAAAAAAAAAACCAGAACAGCATCTCAGACGAAATAAAGGCTCTATAAATATCAAATAATATCAGCATTAATTCCCTGAAATGGAATTTTGATGCATATTTAACTAACAGAGTATGTTGAACTTAATTTGAAAATACCCCGAAAACTTGTTAGTAACTTTTTATGTCATCACCGTTGACCTGCATTGGAATGAACGCTGCTGTGTTTTGATCGAGATGAATTTAAGATCGCAAATGTGTACAGGGAGTGACAAAATTTATTGTTGCACCCCTTTATTCTAATAAAATGAAAATTTCAATGATATTTGATATGCAAATATGGATCAATCTCGTTAGTACCCCTAAAACTTGTCAGACCATCATACTGTACAAACATGTCGATCAAAAAAGTCGCTACTTCGCGATCCGTTTTTAAACCGAACTCCTCTTTGATCGACATCTATCTCAATTTCTCACTTCATAAGTTCTTTGTTTGCGAGTCTAACTTGTTCTTTAGCACTTCTTTCGTTTGCGTTTTTGCAGTGTAAAATGGTCTTCCGCGTTTTCGTTTCGGATTGTCGTCCGCCATGTTTGTTTTGACTCGGTCACGGAAATTTACGTGTGTAATCGGATACGTTCGGGAATACCGAGCCGACTCGCGCGAAATATAAAATCTTTTAATGGTGGCCAGCATAAAAAGATTTTTGTTCTTTTCACTTAAAGAAAATCTATACTTGCAATTGTTATTTTCATGAAATCGAGCCGTAGGTGGTGTTTTTATTACATGGTTAATACTATCAAATACCTTTTTCCTGTTTATTTGATGATGAATTTGAACACTATTATAACTTTAATGGAACTGAGCAGACATTATAAGCTGAGAGTCCCTCCTCCAACACATCAAGCTCGACAACCCTCATCCAAACCCTCCAATTCTCATCGCTGGTAAAAACCTCACAAGTACAAATCTTTACATCGTCACTAGTATAGGCATAACAATGTTCATCATTAAATTTAATTTCGCAATCAGTACTTCCAACTTCAATGGAACGACTTACATTTTCTTTACTAACTTGTTTAATATATCTTCCCTTCTTGTCACGTTTAGTATTTCTGTTTTTAATCACAGAAGACATGTTACTAGCTTTGAGCGGAACAATATTTTGTCGTCTGGTAGAAAACAAACACGTAGACGCTTTCTTTATCTTACAAAAATCACGACGTCGAAAATTCAAACGTTCCTGTGATCCCGACTACCAGATTTCCGTAAACCGGTCTATTGTTTGCGTTTACTGTCGTAAACAATATAGATTTATAAATAGCGGAAGAAAATAAAAAGAAATAAGAAAATGTAAATAATCACAAAGATATCATATTTTCATATTATTTTCATTTGAATTTTAAACGTAATAAACAAAAGTAATTTAAACCACAAGATTCTGAAAGAATGGAAACCTGGGAAAAAGAATGGAACATGGACTTTAACCCGTCAAAATGACAAGTCCTCCATATAACAAGAAATAAACATCCAATAAAACATCAATATCTCTTACATGGACAAATTCTAGACTCTGTTCATTCTGCAAAATATCTTGGCCTGGACTTTTCATCTGATAGCACATATATACCATATAAAAAGAATTACAACAAACGCCAATAAGACACGTGGCTTCATTAAAAGGAACATCATCACTAATAATGAAAAGATTAAAGAACTTGCCTATAAGTCCTTGGTCCGACCAAAGGTTGAATATTCCTTCCCTGTTTGGTGCGCTTACGCTAATTTAAATATACATAAAGTTGAAATGGTCCAGCGTAGGGCGGCTCGGTGGGTTAAACTGAATTATTTTCCTCATGTAGTGTCTCCACTATGCTGGAAAATCTTGGCTGGCGCTCCCTTGAATACCGTAGTTATGATTCCAGATTAATTATGTTCTATAAGATATACCATAATCTCGTAGCAATCGACTTTCGATCATATATCCAAAAATCAGCCAGACCTACTAGACACATGCATCCCCTAAGCTTCAGACAAGTTCAAGTTACATCCGATTATCAGAAATACTCTTCTTTCCCCACACAGTCACGCTATGGAATAATCTTCTTAGAAACACTGTTACCCTGCCTACACTGGATCAGTTCAAGGCAGGCGTTACTACAGTCAAGTACTAAACTTGACACTGGTTTTTATCATTTTAATTTGCACAACACGTTTTATATTGAAATCATCTAAGTTGAACAAGCCTGTATGCAAGTCTTTTCCGAATTGTACATGCAGAGCATATCTTACATATATACACTCTTCAATATTTTTCTTAAGTAATATACAGGAATATTATTGTGTATGCGATGCAGTGACTTATCAACATAGTGTTTTTACTATCTTGCTTTTATTTCCATTCTTAATGCACCTCACCAGTTACTAACAAGGCTTAACAACGACTGAATCTTTTACATCAAGTCTCACTATCCCAGATGCTCTATTCTAGCTCTGGCTCTTTTATCTTTCACCTCTTACTAACAATCCGGTGCGTAGCCCTGTCTATAACACTCGACAGAGGAGTTGGCAGTATCAAGAGATAGATAGATAGACGCAAATGCCGTCTATCGATTCCGATCGGACCCCCTTAAACCATGCGCATTTGTTCTCACACATTCATGCATTTTTAAAAAGACTTTATCTTTTGTTCCGAGACAGGCTAATCAATGAAATATACATAGTCAAAATGATTAATTATCGATTTATCAGTGTTATTTACGACATGAGAGACTTAGCAGCACTGTAAGTAGCATAGCAAATAATAAACCGTGATTTTCTATTTCATATACCAAAAGCATGTTGATATATCAACGCGTGGGCAAGGCTTGATTTTAAAACGGTATTCCCCGTGTAATTATTACGTCGTGCAATTAATCAACGCTGTAGAGGAAGCTGATGGCTGGTAGACCACCTGGAGTCCACCATATTAAGTATGTATTACCAGTATAGCTCCAGTATTACTTGGCGCTCAGCATATAAAGGTAGTTCCAGGACTGGCTGGCCCGGTGTCAATTATCATGTGACTGGGTGTGGTATCATGCCACATGTCTACGACGTGACACTGTAGTGTGATAGCACTACTATATATGTCTCAAGGAAACAAACGTCTGCAATACTGTCGGCTGGACGTCCTGCCCCCCCCCCCCCCCCCCCCCCCTTAAAAAAACAAAACCAAACAAAACCTATACTATTCCTTCGGACCGGGGTTGTCTCCCGGACCAAGACTACAACTCCAACCCGAAGGTCGATCTGACCGGGACCTAATGTAAAAAAAACAACAACAGCTTACCCTTAGCCTATCTCAAATACTGGAAAAGACAAAACGAGGTACGAATTTTCTACTTCTCAACATATTGTCTACAAACCTACCTTAAATATAACGTTCAGGCCACTGGCGCCTGTGCAACATAGCCGAATTTTGTCGGAATATTAAATCAATCTGGCCTAGGGAATTGTGACGTTTCATTTTTGCGCCCCTCCTATACTCATATATATTTAATATATAGAAGCATATGTTTATAAGACTACATAATTTCTAAGGTTATATATTTAATAACTGTAATTTAGGCATGGTCCACTGAAATTAGATCTTACACGGTCAAATCATGCGGGTCTAGTGCCAATATTACAGTCGGTTAAAATTAGAATCTGATTTAATATCACAGAACTGAATGTTTATCTTTGTATAGCAAAATACAATAATGCAATTAAAATTAAACTCTTTGTCAGAAAGGACAAAGGAGTATGTAATTAAATTACAAAGAATCCGAGAGGGATCTTATGTACTTGGCACGTAGTGAGGTAATAAATCGATGCATACAAGTTAGATAGCTTTTATATGTATCCAGCTATAAAATGGGGAAAACTGGCATGGGCGACTTGTGAAAACAATTAAGGGCTCATAGAGATTTAGAGCTAGGCAAATATCATACGGTTTTTTATTTTTATAAGCCATAGAAATTTAAAATACATTGTATGTTTGTTTATACAACGAATTCAGACTTGAATGTCTGAAAGAAAATGCAATGAATGCATGTCTATTATAATATTACACTCAATATATAATAATTATATAACCGCTTCCTATTGCATTTTGAAGCATGATCCTTTTACGAATATTTGATGCAAAATATAGTTACGGTACGATTGAAGGACATATAATTATATAACCGCTTCATATAAACAAGATTTTACTATTTCGTTTTGAAAATAAGACTATTTTTTTTAAACTGAAAAAAATCTAACTCATATACTTTTAGGATATTGTCATATGTCAAATGAGAAACTTCATCCATCTCGACGGTTTGGCCAGTTTTTTACACCGTGCGTGACCATTAAATACTCTCATCTTAGCGAAGCCCGAGTTTAAGATTCAAAGTCATGTGCTCAACAATGACATGATAAAATATTTTCCAGAATATATGTAGGGTTTGAGCACCGGTTGTGTCTTTCCAAAGGTTTTACCTATGGAATTGGTCACTATTACTGGTTACTGGTTATTATAATCCGAGTGGAATGAATGTTTATTACACAATTCTTTTTTCATATGTAGTAGTTTTTAATGTGCATATTCTTCAAAAGAACATGTAGTACTGATTAACCATTTATGAATATGCAAATTCCTTAGATAAACTTATGTCGGTAAGTTACAACGAATCATGATTTGATTTATCGATTACGCAGTGAAACTATTGATATCCTACAATTCAAAACCTTAGCGCAGCTCTCACAGTCAGACATTTGAATATATTGTGATTGCTTTTTATTGTAAACGTGCCTAAAAAAACTAAAAAGCCGTCGAAAATATTTCAAGCCGTCTAACTGAAAATAGGAACGCTCGTGACAGGGGATAGTCCCTTATAAAATAACCTGAACTAGTCGTTTATAAACCGGACCCTCACAAATGACATTGACTTTACGAACGGTTAAAATCCCAAGAAATAGTTGTGTGTGTGTGTGTGTGACAATATAATTAAATTAAAAAAAACAAACAAAAAACTTTCCAATCATCCAATTATTTAGATCTTATCAGGACATTGATATTTAAATATTTATACACGCATGTAATTGTACATGTTCTAACTTTGCTATCCGTGAGTCGATCATATAATGCACTGGCGACTACAGGATCGATCAGAGTTAAAAGACACAAGCTACCGAAACTCACAATCAGAAGAGAAAATCCGTTCAAAATTGAATCGTGAGTCGAATGAAAGTTTACACATTCATTCCGAACAATAGTCTCACAGCTGTTTTTCCTAGCTGAGCAGTGTATTCAGAGCCCATACACACGTGACACTTAACAGTGAAAATCACGCGATTCTAACTTAATGCCAACGAAAATCAAATTATTCCGTTTATATTCAAGGCCTTAGAATGAACGCGGCTTTACCATGATTGTTTTACATATATCTCCTTTAACCGAGCTTATAAAGGCACTGAAACTAGGTTCACAAAATTTATGTTAAAAAAAGTCATGCTGATAGACACTGGTATACATACGGTCGCTTTAACTGATTGCACATTATAATTTTTTTCTCAATACACACTCTCTACGCGTGATCATTATAGGGCCTTCGAGGCGTAACCAATCTACCATATGGCATTTTTACTTATAAATAAATTATTGGATTTCTAATGTAAACATTAAATAAGTCATGATGTAGATTTTTGGATCTATATTTTGCTCGGATTAGAAAGTAGAAGATTTAAAGATTTAAAATTAAACCTGTAAGCAGTGTAAAACACTTAAGAAAAATATTTTTATATAGAATTAAGGATGACAGTGTTTTGTTGTTGTTGTTGTTGTTGTTTTCACGCGCGCGCGTCTGTGTGTGTGTGTGTGTGTGTGTGTGTGTGAGTGATCTAGACAAAATATTCTCACGTATGCTATGTGTGAATATATTTGCAATCTAAAGTATATACATGTACATTATTAGAGGTTCGGAAAAAAAAAGAAAAAAGAACCATCCACATAGGAGTGAATAGCAATACTTAAATGTTTAATATTCTAATGTTTCATTGAACTTGTTCCCAGCTAGGTAGTCTAGCTGTTTCAAATCATGTCATAACAATACGTGCTAAACTACACACTGCGTTTGATGTCTGTCTTTTAAAATTCAATATGCTTTATCTGTCATTTATCAATTATGTAATATATATATATATATATATATATATATATATGAACGTAGATATATATATATTTATATATAATTGATAAGATTAAAGTGTAACACCTATTTATTAGGCTGTCATGGAAACAGAGAGAATGAAGCGTGAGTGAGAGATATATGCAGAGAGAGATGTGACTTTCTAGATTTACTACAATTAATGAGCAGGTATATTAACAGCCATAAAGTCGCTACCCATGTATGTCTTAAACATTCACACTCTCATTCACATAGTTCACATTCGGCGCATGCGTATAAATCACTTATTTCAAATGCGTGTTCATGTATATATACTCTTCACTTTATGCACAAAAGTATGTATCTGTATTGAATAATATGGTATTGTTCCTGACTGTCTATTTGATCTGATAAAAAATACTCGAGATTTTTTTTTTTTTTTGGAAAGGAACTGTCTTACTAAGGAACAGTCGAGAGGGATAATGGTGTTTAAAAGATGATTGAATCAAGTTGATACAGAGAATACTATAGAGTTTATAATATTTACTCTGCTTGGCATATAGCAAGATAAATCAAACATGATATATTGCATATTAATGTATATTTATGTACAATATATATACATGTATGAAGAAAAAATACGATGCAGGGTAACTTAAAATCCGGCGTAGTGGAATGCCTCCGCATAATCAGAGTGAGTATTTGGATAACTTACGTAAAAAAAAAATACTTTTCCCCACGTCAATTATCTCCCTTGTAAAAATTACTAATTTGATAGTTAGGCATTTAGCAGGTCTAGCATTCAACCTTAATATACACCCGAGATGCTAATATTATGTTTAAGGGAGCACCTGAGTTCTATTAGAGTTATTTTGACTTGACTATTTAAGTTTACCGTCGCTTCAACAGTATTTCAATCATATAGCGACGTCCAGCACATAATAGGTGGAAGGCTTCCTCACAATCCGAGAAAACCCCCCCCCCAAAAAAACCGAATGACCCTGACGGGATTCGAACCCCGCAGTGAGGGGCTAAATGAGTGTTAAAGTCAGCGACTTTACTCTCTCGACCACGGAGGCCCCAAGAGAGAATTATCTTGATAATAATGAAGATGAGATCCCAGTTTAAGGAAAATGATGAAAGCTAAAGAATTTATCAATCTAAATCTCAATCTGAATGCAAATCAAAAAACAAACAAACAAGTAGCTGGCTTTGCACGCAACACATGAGTCCTCTACCGGTGAGTTGCATAATTTTTTCCGTTACCATAGCAACCAGAATTTTGTCCGAGAAAAAAGTGACGTGCGAAATCTCCATACCGCCTCCTATTCATATACCAATTTTCAAAATATTATCTTAAATGTTTTTATTAAAATAAAAAGGGGAGGAGTGCAATGCGGTTTTAATTTAATATAGTATGGGAGAAAAATGCGTTTTAATTATAACACATTTTTGAATATATTGTATATTATATGTGTATTAATTTTTTTATTTAGAATTTTAATTTCTATTGGCTTATTATTCTGCAATGCTCTATCTTACCATACATTTCTTATCTTATTTGTGTCTGGTTGAAGGAGTGACTCTTGAGAACCATTGTGTTATAATTGACGCTCAATGCGGATTTAGGTAGAATAGGTGTTTTACCTGTTATTTAAGATTTCAAATGAAAAATACAATCCTTATCAATAACGAAAATAAAATTTTATGTAAATAACTCTTGTAAAAGCGCTCAATGAATTATGGGTAAATCTTTGTTGCGCCACTAAGATCTGCGTGGATATTGCAGTGAAATGGCAAATATAGTAGAAGTAGGATAGAAAGTAGGATAGTGATTCATATTTACATGCATTGCTCAATCTATAAGTGTTGGAATTACAATATAATATGTCGACAATGATAAAGGCTCATTAGTAGTACATGTATCTAGGCAACCTTTGCTCATATTCATAACTGCTTTTACTACGTGGGTGTATTTGCGCGGAAGCGGAAGCAAAATCCGCAGTCTTGGGGTGAATCCTAGTTTAGATTACTGCAACCAAATGACGTCCTAGTCTCTCTTTATATATTGATAAAGAAGTTTATTTTATTAATGCATGGCTCTTTAAGAGCATTTGACTTCAAACAATGACAAACACGTAAGAAAACCTCAGAACATATACAAAATAAATATACTGGCTAAAATACTAGATGCCAAAGGGCAACATGTCGAGCCCGCGGCCTAAGGTGCCCCTTTCACCTTTAATGTGACCCTGACTGGAGCTAGGGACCCAATTCTTTCGTGTGATACATCATCTCATTGAGGCAAAACTTACTGTCAAATCATTTGAGAATCCTCTGATCCATAGAAAAAGAACAGCCCAAAAATGCAAATCCATTGTGATGACCTTCACTTCTAAGTATGACCTTGATCTTGAAACAATAGACCCAACTATTGTGCTTAACACTTCTGATTATTTAGGCAAACATTACTGCAACTCATTTGAAAATCTAGGTTACAGACAAGCAAATGAACTTTGACCTCTAAATATGACCTTGACCTTTGAGCTAGGTTCACACCTCTTGTACATGACAATCTGTCCAATTGAGGTAAACATAACTGCAAGTTTATATGGAAATCCTGCCATCAACGTCTAAGTTACAGCCCCGACAAGCAAATGTCCTTTAATCTCTGTGTGCGACCTTGACCTTGGAGCTGCGGACCTAACTCTTGCGCTTGACACTCCATCTCATTGAGGTTAACATTAGTGCCAAGTTATTTAAAAATCCATGTCTAAGTTACAGCCCAGACGAGCAAATCCAACTCCATGACATTTTACTTCTAGTTGTGACCTTGACCTTTGAGCTAGGGGCAAAACTCTTGTGCCTAACTCTCTGTCTAATTTAGGTTAACATAACTACAAAGATCTTTGAAAACCCTGTGATCCATGTCTTAGCCCAGAAAAGCACATCCAATTCCACGACCTTTGACCTAGACCTTTGAGCTAGGGACCAAACTCTTCTGCACAACACTACGCTTCATTGAGGTAACGCCAAGCTGTTTCAAGATGCTGCAATCCATGTCTAAGTTACAACCTGGACAAATCCAACCCCATGACCTTTGACCTCTATGTATAACTTGAACAGTGTGACGGCAACTGTCTCACTTAGCTTGACATTTGTGTCATATTATTTGATAATCCCTTAATCCATGGGGAAGTAACAGCACGGACGTGCAAAAATGAACTCATTTTTGAACTTTGAACTACAATTCTGGTTCTTGTGCATGACACAGCATTTCACTTAGTTTAACATTAACAGCCCCCACAATTATGAAAGAGTAATGGTCCGGATAAGCTGTTTTAGACCATTTATTTACATTTGACTTTTAAGTGTGACCTTGACATTTGAGCTACGAATCTGGTTCTTGTGTATGACACTCCGTCTCACTAAGCTTGACATTTATGCCAAATTATTTGAAAACCCTTCAATCCATGATGAAGTTAAACCCGGACAAACAAAAAAGTACATGTTTTTGACCTTTGACCTCCATCTGTGACCTTGACCTTTGAGCTATGAATCTGGTTCTTACTCCGTCTCACTGAGCTTGACATTTGTGCCAAATAATTGGTGGATCCTTCAATCCATGATGAAGTTACAGCCCGGACAAGCAAAAAAGTACATGTTTTTGAACTTTTACCTCCATCTGTGACCTTGACCTTTAAGCTACGAATTTAGTTTTTATGCATGATACTCCGTCTCCCTGAGCTTGACAGTTTTGCCAAATTATTTGAGAATCCTTCAATCCACGATGAAGTTACAACCCGGAAAAGCAAAAAGGTACATGTTTTTGACATTTGACATCCATCTGTGACCTTGACCTTTGAGCTACGAATCTGGTTCTTGTGCATGACACTCCGTCTCACTTAGCTTGACATTGGTGCCAAATTATTTGAGAAACCTTCCATCCATGATGAAGTTATAGCCCGGACAAGACCAAATCCGGAAGGACGCACTAACGCACACACGAACGCACGCACATACATACACCGAACCGCCATTGTGAGAACTAAGTCGAGCTCACCACAAGCGGGCTCAACAAAAACTGACACAGATTATAAGACCTAAGTTTTCTAAATTGGAGAATTTGGTTATGAAAAATAATTCACAAGAAATAAAACAATGTTATAGATGTTTTTTTTTTTTTTTTTTTTTTTTTTTTTTTTTGTTTTAGACAATAAGGGTATCCCTTTACCTTGTGAAGATATATCTTGATATAGCGGCAAATTGGCGAACGCGTGTCAAAGTCAGCAATATATTATTGTTTTCAATAGACTCTAAATCAGGGTCCCCTGTTAGCAAATGAATACAATACTGAAGCCTAGACTCCACACAGTCCGATTTGCAAAGTACAAAATCTATTGCCTCATATACCTTTCACAATTTTGATATTTAATATTTCTGAAGTCAAAAGTCTGAACAAAAGTATTTACGTGTCAAAGGCCTAAATTATGGGTACCAAGTATCATAAACAATACGATCATATGTTTTACCAAAACATTTGTAGATAAACAAAAATCACAATATAAAACATAAGTTGAAGTTGTCTTTTGCAAAATATTGCTAATTTAACTAAACGAGAGTAATTCTTAGTTTTCATTAATTCTGAGTATTTAAGTACGTTTATGCAAGAATAATAGTGAACGGAATTTATTTACTGCCATCAACTTGAAGGAACTGCACTGCAAAAGATGGTGAAATTCATCTCCTAAACCATTGATATTACATAAATGGTAAGTTCTTTCATCTCTGTCAATACAATTCAATCTTCCTTGTTTACAGGCATTTTATGCTTGGTACACCTAAATGTGAATACAACCTTTGACAAATTTAAAGATGCAATAATACAATAACGTCAGTTTAGCTCGAATATTTTGAAACTCTCAGTCTGTAACAAAACAGTTGCATTTATCATCTATGATGGACCTTCGGTAAAGAAAATGTAAAAAAACAACAACAAAAAACTCGCCTGATCTCTTATATTACCTACGGTTCATCTACAATCAACAAGTACGGAATTTCACGGCCACCGATTTGGCTGTTTCTAACAAGTTCCGGAAACTGCTTAGTTAACATAAATATAAATACAAACCATCTGAAAATAGAATTGCACGCACCACTTCATCTTGGAGTATTCATATATGCTCAACCTTTTTGAAATATTTCTCCGGTGAAAAACAAATTTTATGTAACCAGAAAATACATTTATTCATTTTCTCTAAAGAGCTGTTGTGGATTCAACAATCCACTCAACTTTCACGGGGGGATCGTGTTACCTTCCACGGGTTAGACATTGGGACATTCGCCAGACGCCTGTTTTCTTACATGCATGACCTACGAGAGCCGAGATATCTACGTGACAGAGCTCGATCGATTCCGGAAATCTTCGTGTGAATATTTGTGAAATCTCCGTGAAGGGGTCATCCTACAGTCATTTAGTATATCGGTGATTCTATCGACATCAATCGGGCCAATCGCTTGACCTACAGAGGCAATATTTTGTATATCGTCAAAAGAAAGATTAAATTTTCATATTTTCACATTATTTTCTGCGTTTATTGCATTTATTTTTGGGTTGTTTTGCAACTTTTAGGCGGGGTTTGTTCAATTAATCCTCAGCCTCAAAAGTCTGTAATTAAGACATTTGGCAGAATCATTTATGTTAGAATTCCAAGTCTATTTATACTGGCAATGAGTCTGCCTTTTATTAAACTTTTGTACATTTTTAGTGGCCCATAACTTTGCAGATTTCAAATACATGTAAGATCAATGCTATTCAAAGTATCGTGCATAAACTCTAACTAGGGTAACTAAACATTAAATTTATCATGAAATCCAAGAGCAGTTCTGTTAGGTATATTGCATATTTTACTATCCTTGTTATTTATAACTTTACACCAGTTGTTCCAGACTCGCATTTTGACGAGAAGAGAGATTGGTGTAACATTCACCATATACCATACAACAGTTAAAATTCAAAATCTATTAACAGAACTGAATTTGAAATCTATCCAACATAATGTCTAATTAATAGCCACACGCCTCTGAATTATATACCTGGATGGGAGTTACCATTGTATCGAACAAATGTAGTTGAAGCCTTATAGGTAAAGACAATAACCTAGATTTTCTTATGACTGAAAGCATTGCTTTCTTAACTTGGTTATTTAGGTGTACTTTTGTTAGATGAAACTTGCTTTTATAACAAAACTTAACACCTACGTATGGAAAAGAATCCACAATATCCAATATCATATTAAATAATTTTAAGACGACCTCTTATGGAACGCCATACCTGTCTTATGTTCGGCATTAATGTTTAGATGGGTCCATATACCATTTTGAGGGGTCGTGTTATCATCATGTGAGGTTGCTTTGTCATCATGTGGCGTTAAAATATCATCATGTGGGTGGTAATATCATCATGTAAGGTTGTAATATTATCATATCGGGCTGTAATGTCATAATGTAAGGTTGTAATATTATCATATGGGGTTGTAATGTCATTATGTGAGGTTATAACAACATAATGCGGGGAGTTAATGTCATTATATGGCGTTGTAATATCATCATGTGGGGTTGATATTCCATTTTGGGTGGTGCAGTTGTCTTCTGTGATGTCTATTTTACTTGCTGGGTGGTGCAGTTGACCTTATGTGATGTCCATTTGACTTACTGGGTGGTGCAGTTGAACTTATGTGATGTCCTATTGACTTACTGAGTGGTGCAGTTGTCCTTCTGTGATGTCCACTTGACTTACTGGGTGGTGCAGTTGACCTAATGTGATGTCCACTTGACTTGCTGTGTGGTGCAGTTGTCCTTCTATGATGTCCACTTGATTTATTGTGTGGTGCAATTGACCTTCTGTTATATCCGCTTGTCTTACTGTGTGGTGCAGTTGTCCTTATGATGTCCACTTGACTTACTCTATGTTGCAGTTGACCTCCTTTGATGTCCTCTTGACATTATGATCGGTTGATTAGAATTATATCCTGTTCATTAATATGCTGTCATGTGCGGATAGTATGCTGTGATGTTGTTTAATCCTATGTGGTTCATTCGGCGCTTGTACTGTCCGTACTAAGTCCGAAATGTTGCGGATTGTCGGTGTTGTAGAACAGTGCGATGGCGGGTGATATTTTAAAAGATGTTCTTCAAAATATCGGACTGTCATCACAGTATGACAGATTTAGAGAAGAAAAAATAGACTACACTATGATAGGCGGTCTTACTGACATAGAATTTACCAGGCTTGGTGTAGAGACAATTGGGGAGAGATTTAAACTGAGGGAAGGAATAAGAACACGTGTAAGTAGACATGGCCATGAATGCATGAAAGCATGTTTTGATTTTTGTGTAAGCTTTTATCAAAGAATGAAACATTGAAACAGATATTCACAAGCATGTAGATTAACCTGATTTGAATGAATTTCATTCATACATGTAAAAGCCTACCAAAAAAATATATATATATGAAGGAGAAGAAAAAAAAAAGTCGAGAAATTCCGCCGCAGTAGTTACCTCCCCTTACAGTTGTTGATAATTAAAAATTTGAGGGATAACCAGATATGAGCCATAATTTACAGTCAATGCGATTCGCAACAACAGAGGACATAGTTTCATGTAATTTGTAAATTTTCACCACATATAAGAAAATCAAAACAAAAATATATGTCTTTATTAATCTCGTGTAAGCTATCTCGATCGTTTTGTCATGATGGAAAATGTCAAATATTTTTTTTGTTTTAAATATTTTTAAATACAGAATAGTTTAATATCACTATGCAAGTTTGTATATTATCATATTTAACACGAATATCATAGACTAAGAGTACAATGGCATGTTTTCACGTATAATTATTATTTATTTTCATCATTATTATGTTTAAAAACAGATAAATATGAACAAGCAAAATAAGATTAGAAAATTATAAGGTAAGTTGATCTAACAATAATAAAAAGAAAGCAATAAAAAAGACCCTATCATCAACAATACAGAGGTCATCATCATCATTTGCTGAATAACACAAATGCAGACATTTTTTAGTCACAAATTTCTAAAACGATACATAATTCAAGGGATGATTATAGATAAAAAGAAATGATAATGTCTAAAATTTCATAAGAAATAAAAAAAAAAAAATCTTTGGCCAGGACAAGAATAATGCAGCAGGGGTAGGCCTGGGTGACTGGTCACTTAGCTAACTTTATTTCAGTATGGGGCTCACAGTGGGGATTCCCACTACTTACCACAAGCATTTACCTTATCAAGGCAATTTCAGTCGCCTTGAAAATTGTGACATGCAGTTTGCAGTTGATAATAAAGTCTAAAATCAGTTGAACTTCTGACCTTTTTTTTTTCTTCAAAAATGGTTCAAAATCATTTACATAACACAAGTTACAAGCTTTAACCAGTTGATGGTGATAGATTTCAGGTATATAGATAGCAACTAAGAAAATAGTATAATCAAACTTATAATTACCATTTTGTGAAAAAAATGCCAGTGACTGAATCCCTTGCATTGAATAAAGATAATTTAGCACCTGAATTAAAGTCAACTCCAGGTAAAAGGCAATTTTAGTTGACCAAGAGTGGCCTTTGTTCACAGGTTTGACAGTGTACAAACGGACACAGACACACACACATAGCATATTCCCATGAATCTGCTTTGTACAAGAATATAACAACAATGAGAGAAAAAAAGGTTGAATAAATAGATGGCTTCGGCTTTAAAAATCATGAATCTAAAAGTACACATGTAGGTTGGTATACTCCCTGCTCACATATATTTTGTTTAGTTTTATAAGATTTGAAATAAAAAAGATAATAATTTTTACATTTTAAATTACATTTAAATTAAGTTAAGCAGAAAACCAACAAATTTGAGTTACAAAATAAAGCACTTTTTATTCATTGTATGTAAAGATAAATTTTCTATCACACCCTTAAATGATTAAACGGTGTGAATAAAAGACTTCAATGTTATCTCATGATTTTAATCTGAAAACTTTATCATAGCTAAAATTTTAGTCAATACTGAAGATGAAGTTGAATATTTACATATTTGCATTTAGATTTGGTGTAAAGATGTACAATGTATATGATTTAAGGCAATCCATTCATTAATAAATCATAATCATGGTCCTTTAACTGCTTAAAAAACATCAATGCAGATGCAAGCCTCTACTGACTTAGTTGTGGACTCTTTTGCTCAGAATCTATAAAGGCTTGCATTTTACCACTAACATTGATGGACCATGAACACAATGATGGATGGACTACCTTAAAGAATTAAAAACACATAAAAAAAAACCTTTGGCCATCATGAAAAATGTTTTGTCAGTCAGGATACAGTTTGTAAATGAAAATGGCACAATAATTACTGGTACTCATATCATTTTATTTATTCCCAAATAAGAGAAATACTTCATCATAAAAAATATTTGAAATAGAAACTTATGATGTACCTTAGACAGCAGCTTTGAGATGTCGTCCTAAGAATGACGCTAAATGTATTGCATAGTTACCTCCCTTGAATTCACAAAATAGAAAGTCAGCGTTCTATTTTTAGCTCCGTGCGATGTTGTTGACTGAACGGGACAGAAAGGAAATGTAACAGAGGATATGAGGTATTGTGTGTAAATATTGACCTGGCACTCCTTATCTTTTGTGTGTGGCCATATATAATTCGGAAGAAAGTGTATGATGTCGTTAAAATGATTGACTTATATAGTATGGTTAAAATGCCAGTAAAGAGAAAGTTTTTGATAAACTGGACTTATGGCTGAGAGGTAAGTCAGGCTGCCAGAAGCAAAATATTTATAAAAATAGTTTGATTTCTCCGTCAATGATGATAATAAAAATTAAATGTAAATTAGATGAAAAAGAAAGGAAAAAAGTGGCAACCGTAAGACTCAAACCAAGGGGACTTGGCTTTGCACAGCATATGCCTTACCTCTGTATACTTAAATTTATAGCCTGCAAACAAAGTTGGAGAGAGGGTAAAGAGGAGTCAGTCTTTTTTTTTTTTTTTTTTTTTTTTTTAGTTTGACAAGTTGAATAATAGGATGAGCTACTGTAATCAACCTGGCATCATCGTCTGAGCCCCAAGAAATGTTAATGTTTTATTAAACATTGCCATTATCTAATTATATTACTTAAAAGATGGCCCTCAAACATCATACACTTGTTTATCATCATGGCACCAACCAGTACAATTAGGAAAGTTACTCTACCATGTATTTTGTTTTCTATTGTAAATTTATGGCCCTATTTTGACCAAGAAAATTTGTTTAAAAGTTTTGTGTAACATTGCCTATATCTCAATTTTTATTCTGTGGATGTCCCTCAAATTTAACACATGCATTAATCATCATCAGACCAACCAGTAGATATAACATTATAACAGTAACTATTTTGAATATGTTTGCATATTTATAGCCCTTTTTGGACTTAAAAAATGTTTAAGTTGTGTTTAACATTGCTAATATCTCTAATTTCTTCCCATGGATGTCCCTTATAATTCACACATAAAATTAATATCTGTGTTGGGGATCAGGCAAAAGTTCACAATTTTGTCATGAATATCAACAATATTATGCCCCCTTTTAGTCCCCTACCGGTGTTTACACTGGAGGGGACCATAAGTTTGCCCTACGTCTGTCTGTCTGTCCATCTGCCCGGATTTCCGGAAATCTGGATCCTGTGATAATTAACTTTTTAGATAATATAATGAAATTTGGTATATGAATAGATGAAAGTATGGAGATTCTGTACATCACTTTGTTTTTTGTTGTTTTTTTTTTTGGGGGGGGGGGGGGGGGGGGGGACAAAAATTTTGGTTGCTATGGTAACTGCAAAATTATGCACCTTACCGGTAGGGGACTCATGTGTTGCATGCAACATCAATTATTTTTTAATTTAAAATTTTGATACCTGTTTATAACTATCACCTCTACTTGTACATGGCAACTCTTTCTTGGATTTTGACATGACTATGCCACATTTCTGACTTAATTTATCTTTTTGTATTAATTAATCACTTTTTCCACTGAATCCTTTTATGTATTGCTTTTAAACCTGGAAAACGTGTTTATTGCTCTTGAGTACATTTTGATATTACAGAAATTTTTTCTTTTTTCATTAAATGCAATATTTATTTTCATTGACATGTACTAGAATTGTCAAGCATGCTGTCCTACAGACAGCTCTTGTTTTGTTGGGATGTCTGTCCATACATGGCAAAAATCTTGTGATATGACCTACCTCCATTGGCGGATTCAAGAGTGGGGTGGGGGTGTTTGTTTAACGCCCATTTAATTTTTGAAATGGTTACAATACATTACAATGATATATGTTTATATTTATATTTAATGAAATCATATGTAGCAGTAATTATTTTCAGGTTATCTTTTTCAATACTCTTCCATATGTTTATAATTTAAAAGTAAAAATCCATAATCTTTATTTAAAAATAATCATTAAACATTCAGTTCTAGGCAGTTTTTCTTGTGTAATTCAACGTGTTTAGTAAACTGACTCATACATCTATGGACCAGATGAGTCGCAGATAAGACCGTTACTGCATATATGGCGTAAATGGCAGGATGTATTTTTTTTCTAAAGTGACTCACCATATTCGGCTAGTATTCATCTTCTAAAATTATCATGACTGTAATTGGGAAGATAATAATCAATCGAGCTCAGCCAATCATGACTTTTGTAGTCCGTTATCCTTCTCTTTTTTTCTATTGTGGGATACATGCAGGCACGTACGAGTGTTTATCCTTTTCTCTCTATATCTTACTTTTTTATCGATTGTACTTTCTTTGCAAACAGTTTTTTTTATAACAAGACAAGATCGCGGGAGATTAGCCGGTGTCTTTAATAATGTCTACCCTTCGAGTTGCAATTTAAAATCTAACAGTAAATAAGTGCTGACTTGTATTATTTAACTTTACAGTATATGAATGAAGATTAACATACTTTATTCAACAATTTAAAAAAGATAAATCCTGATTGAAAATTGAATTCAATAAAAGAAATGAATCAGACTAAATGAACGAAACAAAGGAGGTAAGCACCGTTTCCATGAAAAAGAGCACACTGTGTTCGTCTTTCGCAACATCATGAACATTCAGAGCAAAGATGGAGGACCCCTTTTAATTTTTGTTGGACCGTTTCAAAATTTATCAGTCAGGTCCATTGGACCAATGGATATCACGATGTCTGGCGCGAGTGGGGGGGGGGGGGGGGGCGCAACCAGCGCAAGCCCCCTCTAAATTTCCCAGACCATGCATAATTGTATTGTAAACACACAACCCCTCAAAAACACACAAGAATGCACTATTTTACAGCTCTAAATTAAAAAAAAAAATCTCAGGGGAGTTCCTCCGGATACCAAGTCAAACCAGGATTTCACCCTTATCACAGCTCTGGCAAAGCAGTGAGCTGCTTTCATTGTCACTGCATACATTTATAGATTTGCCTTTGTCCGTTTGTACGTACGTCCTGAATGTTGTGACATGCAGAACTCCGAAAGTATTTCTACTACATCTGTGTCCTCTGGACACATTTCTAGTTTAATATAGCGCCCCCCCCCCCCCTGATCTCCTGGATCCGGCTCTGAATTTTTGTTTATCATTTCCAGATTAGTGAGAGGGAAGTGCCTAGTAACAGTCCTTCAACTCCATCAGTGGCAAAATTAAGGGTGCAGAGGAACCATCTCTATAATAGACAAATAACCAATAGAAATAAAAAAGCTAAGAAACCACGCTTGTCAGGCTGGACTGCTACATTCGTTTGCCTGGCAAACAACACAGACCAGTTGCTACCAACTGCAGGAGAAAAGGAAATCCTTCAGAAAGCTGGTCTTGGTTTGAAAAAAATATGGTTAGATAACATGGATGATGTCGTGAAAGCACACGAATTTATATTGTACCAATTTTAACCCCGTTTGTTTATTTGTATTGACGGAGTCATTTAAATTACATTGGCTCCATCGCTCCGACGGAGTACGTAAGCTCCGTTGGCTCCATGGCTCCAGTGGAGCATGTACGAGTTTTCATGCTTTTCTGTTAAAAAGTATGAATCATGCATGCATACCATAGTATAAATAGTTTGGGTTTGAAAGAGACAGGGTTCCATTTAGTTTTGTACTATGAATTCAGGCTATGTGTCAAAGTTTATTATGCTAAATTAAAATGATGGTTAAAATGAGTTGTTCTTGTGTTATTGAAAGTTCTCCAATGTGGCGATAAAATCAAATTCAGTCTAATGTTTAAAGTAAATTAACCACATTGTTTGGTGCCGGAACCCGGGAACTATGGGCAATTCAAGGAAATAAGGAACCGAATCTTCGTGAAAAGTGAAAAGTGAAAGTGTTAGTCATTCTTTGGATGTGAAAGTGAACCAATGGGATTATTCAGTTAAGATACGAAATAAAGATGGCGCACATACCTTCGTTGAAAGCTGTGAGGACGAGGTTCCGAAATACATTGAAAGAGGAGCTGGACAATGCAAAAGGTATGTTGATACAATATCCTCAGTTAGAACAGGTTGACATTTCTGAGTTTAATGATGTCTTAAGTAAAAGTTTGAAAATAATAAAATATTACAATGTGAAATTAGAAGCCCAAATGTGTAAGGTTATAAGTGTCATGGGTGAAACAGATGAAAGCTTTTTAGAAAAAAAAAATATAAATAGAACAGGCATTTTGCATTGTGAGCAAAAACTGCAACAAGATCCGCAAAAGGATACAAAAAAGGATTCAGAAAACACGATTGTGTTACAACTGCAAAGTCAGATGCAGGACTTGATGTTTCAACAAATGGAACAACATAAAGAACTCATGAAACGTCAAGACAAAAAGGAACAAAAAAATGAAAGTTCAGTCAAACTTCCAAAGTTGGATTTGAATACCTTTAATGGAGACAAATTAAAATGGACCCAATTTTGGGATGCATTCGACTGCACTGTGCACAAAAACAAAAATCTGTCAAACATCGAGAAATTTAACTACCTACAGACAAAGCTTGTAGGAGAGGCAAAGCAATCGATTGCTGGTTTAGCCTTATCAAACGAAAATTATAAGGTTGCGGTAACCATTCTGAAAGAACGGTTTGGTAATAAGCAAGATGTCGTAGATTCGCATTATAGAGAACTCATAAATATTCCAACACCAAGTACACAAGTTCGTAGTTTGCGTGTGTTCTTAGATAGTGTGGAACGCAATATTCGGTGTCTCGAGGTGTTGGAAGAGAACGTGAATCAACATGTGTTTATTTCCATGATTCGGTCCAAACTACCGGAATACGTGCTCCGACAGTTGGAACTTTTACATGGTTTAGATACTGAATGGACAGTCAAGAGTTTACGGGAAAATTTAAGGCAATACATAATTGCTTGTGAAAAAGCTGAAAACAAAGAAAACAAAGAATTTCATTATGAAACAAAAGCGAAAACTCACGACACAAAACCTCAGAAATCTTACAAAACACACTATTCATCATTGTCAGGAAGGACCTTTAAAGAAAATGTGTCAAAAGTGTCAAGTGCAGAAGCACTTACGATAAGTGTGAAATCAAAGCAAGCCTATAAAGATAGGTGTAGATATTGTAAAGATCGACACTGGAGTGATGAGTGTGTAAAGTTTAAATCCATTGACGAAAGGAAGAAACAGCTTCGCGGTTGCTGTTATAAGTGTTTAAAGGAAGGACATGGTTCAAGGGAATGTAAGACACAGAAAACATGTGTTCACTGTGGTGAGTTCAATTCACATCATCGAAGTTTATGTCCAAAGCGGTTTGGACCTAAGCCATCAAATGTTCATTTGACAGAGGAAATATCAACAGTAGATGTGTTGTCGTCAGGCGAACATGAAAATGGGCTTGGACATGTATTAATATCATCAGAGCAGATGGTACTGATGCAGACAGCAAAAACCCAAATAGGTAATCCTAAAAATTGTAAAATGCTAGAAGGACGTGTGCTGTTTGATTCAGGCTCACAACGAACCTATATTACAGAGAAGTTAGCAAAAGATCTCGGTTTAAAAGCTGAATCAGAAGAAGAGCTGAAGTTAGTCACGTTCGGATCAGAAAACCCTAAGTTAATTAAAACAAAGTGTACCAAATTGAATCTTAAATTGAAAGACGGAAACACATTTGAGATATCAGCAAACATTGTGCCAACAATTAGTGGTCAGATTCAGAGAAACCCGGTTAAACATCTGCTATCGGAGCAGATTAAACATGTAATCAGCAGTGTTGATTTAGCTGACACCATACCGCTCGCTAAAGAATCAGCTACAGTTGAAGTACTAATCGGAAATGATTACTACTTAGATTTGATACTTCAGCAGAGAATTGAACTTGGTCCTGGATTGTATTTGCTCAGTTCAAAGTTTGGCTGGATCCTGACAGGTCGTGTTAGAGAGGAGTCAGAAAAGATGTATGATACAAGTATGCTTGTAATGACGTATAGCAATGATGTCATCAAAGATAGTGCTTTTTCAAGTGTTGATGCCGTTATTCCAGCCAAACCAGACTTGGAAGATTTTTGGAATACGGAATCTATTGGTATCACAGACAAGTTAACAAGTTCAAATGATGACATTGCCATGCAAAAGTTTAAGGAATCACTGATATTCGAAGATGGCAGATATCATGTGACATGGCCATGGAAAGAAAAAAACGTTGATCTTCCCGTCAATCGCCAACTAGCTCTAGGCCGCTTGAAGTCAACCGTATCGAGGTTACAGAACAACCCCGACTTATTGCAAAAATACAACACAGTGATTGAAGATCAGTTGACTAAAGGTGTAATCGAAAAAATTCAATACCAACAAGCTGACGGAATAAAGCATTATATACCTCACCACGCAGTGATAACACCACAGAAAACAACGACCAAACTACGTGTCGTCTATGATGCATCGGCAAAGTCACGAGCTGGTAATAACAGTCTAAACGACTGTTTATATCGTGGCCCTGTTTTACTTCAAGATTTATGTGGCATGTTATTGCGATTCCGCTTACATGAGGTGGCCCTAGTAGCAGATATCGAGAAGGCTTTCTTACAAGTCGGGTTGCAGAAAGATCAGAGGGACGTTACGAGATTCTTATGGTTAAAGGATTGTAATAAGCCGGTCTGTCCAGAAAACATTCAAGAATTCCGATTTGCGAGAGTGCCATTCGGAATAATATCAAGCCCGTTTCTGTTAGGTGCTACAATTGAAAGCCATTTAGATTCGTACAGCACAGTACTCACAGAAAATATTAAGAACAACATTTATGTTGACAATATGATAACAGGAGCAAGATCCGATGGAGAAGCAATAGAGTTTTACAACGGAGCAAAGTTGGTGTTCAAAGATGCATCCATGAATTTACGCGAGTGGGCAACAAACAGTGCCATTCTTAGGTCGTACATACCCGAGGGTGACAGAACCAAAGACGGTTCAATGACTGTTTTAGGACTTTTGTGGAATACACAGGATGATACAATATCCATCAAACCTCCAAAGATCGAAGATGTCTACTTCAAATCGACGAAAAGGAGCATTCTGAAAGAAATTGCTTCTAACTTCGATCCTTTGGGTCTATTTTCTCCTATTCTTTTAAAAGGAAAGCTTGTTATTCAGGACTTGTGGTCCAAGAATTTTGATTGGGATAGTGAAATACCAGATCAGGATAAAAGGGTATTTGAGAGAATCAGGTTAGATCTGAAATGTCTACCTGATCACAAAATACCAAGATTTGTATCAATAAATGTTGGTGATCAAAATCTGGAATATAATATCATTTGTTTTTGTGACGCATCAGCAAAAGCTTATGCAGCTGCAGTGTATTTGAAGACAGAATGTACGCACGAGATACGGACGGAACTTATCTTTTCAAAATCTAGACTTGCTCCGTTAAAGAAGATGTCAATACCAAAGCTGGAGATAATGGCTGTGGTAATTGGTGTACGATGCGTACAGTTTGTGAAGAATCAATTGAAAGTGCCTGTAAACAACACGCATTTGTTTACAGATTCACAATGTTGTTTACAGTGGATAAGAACGGAGAAAGATTTGTCAGTCTTTGTGAGAAATCGAGTGAACGAAATAAAGAGACATGACAGTATACAATTCAGATATGTGAAAACACACGAGAATCCAGCTGATACAGCAACACGTGGTTCCTGCATGAAAAAGTTAGGTTCAGATGAGCTATGGTGGCATGGACCGCAATGGTTGAAGGAATCAACAGATATGTGGCCGAATAGTGAACATAGTGGAAACCATGACGCCAGAGTAAAAAGTGAATCTGATGTCGAATCAAAGGGTGATTTCCCTGAAATTGAGTGTATTTGTGGTATTGCAGAACATGATGAACCAGTTGACGCAAAGTGCCATGACAAACAAACACTCACTGAAACTCCATTCGGCATTAACCCCGAGTCATTTTCGTCATTTACGAAGTTATTGCGTGTCACGGCATATGTACTTCGTTTCATTCGAAATATTAAGAAGACTGGTGAAAGCAAACATGTTTTTTTGAGTGCCGGAGAACTTAATAAAGCGGAGAAACTTTGGTTGAATCATATACAGAAAAAACATTTTAAAGATGTTTTTCTGTCATTGACTGATGGATCTAGAAATAATCTTCAAAGGCAATTGAATCTCTGCATCGATGACGATGGTATTTTGAGATGCAAAGGGAGATTACAAAACTCATCACTGACAGAAGGTAGCAGATTCCCTATACTTCTGCCGAAGAAAGACACATTCACAACACTTGTGATTAATCAGCACCACAGGCAGTTGTTGCATGGGGGTGAATCACAAACACTGAGTTATATCCGACATAAATATTGGATACCACAAGGACGAAGTGCCGTAAAAAGTGTGTTACATCAGTGTTATGTGTGTAGACGATATCAGGGCGGACCATACCCTGCTCCACAAATGCCACCTCTTCCAAAAACTCGTGTTTCAGAGTCTCCGCCATTTACTCATACAGGACTCGACTATCTAGGTCCTCTGTATATCAAAGTTTCAACAGAAACCCAGAAAGTGTGGATATGTTTATTCACCTGTTTTGTGACGAGAGCCATTCATCTGGAACTTTTACTAGATATGTCAGCAAAGGAGTTTCTTCTAGCATTCAGGAGATTCATTTCCCAAAGAGGTGTGCCAACTGAAATAATGTCAGATAATGCTTTACAATTTAAGACAGCGAGCAGAACTCTCGATTTAGTGTGGGCGAATGTAGTCAGGGATACGGACGTTCAGAGTTACGTTTCTGAGAAACGCATAAAATGGTCTTTTATTGTAGAACTGGATGGGAGGACTCTATGAGCGACTTGTAGGTGTAGTCAAAAAATCAATGCGGAAAACTCTTGGACGTAAATTGCTTACGTTAATTCAAATGCAAACAATGCTAAAAGAAGTGGAATCGGTTGTGAATGCAAGGCCGTTGGTTTATGTTGGCAATGACATAAACTCAAACTTTCCGTTAACACCAAATCACTTTTTGACGCTAAACCCTAACGTAGGCACTCCTGAGATTGACGAGGATGACAGAGACGTTTCATATAGACCCACAGAAAGCGCAGCAGACACCCTGCTAAAAATGTGGAAGAAAGGTCAGAGATTACTACACGAATTCTGGAAGATTTGGCAGAACGAGTACCTTCTCAGTTTAAAAGAAAGAAACCAAACACGACTTAAGTCTGGAAGAATAGAATCTAAAATTACTCCAAAAGTGGGTGACATAGTACATGTGAAAGAAGATCTTCCAAGAATTTGCTGGAAAATGGGTAAGATAGTTACCCTTAATCAGAGTCGTGATAGTGTGGTGAGATCAGCTGAACTTCAATTACCATCTGGTCGAGTGATTAAGCGACCATTAAACTTACTGTTTCCTTTAGAACTGTCGAAACAAATGATTGACAAAGTTGATGAACTAGACAAACATCTGCCTGAAGTGCGAGAACGATGTCCAGGTCGAGTTGCTGCTAGAAAAGCAAGACAAAGTATTAAAGAGCAATTGTCATAATCTTGAAGCAGTACGCTGCTATGATAAGTACTTGTCGATAGGGATTACAACTGATAAGTACGTGCAAATTAATCGTGAGAAAATTCGAGATTCTTGCGACTTTGTACGAATACAATGTCAGGATTACTGATTCCTGACCATAAACGTACGTGTAAATAGTCATACAAAGTTAAATTCTGGTTATTCTTACAAAACTTGTGTAAATAGCCGTATAAGAGATAATTTATAAATGCATATTAAACATAAATCTGCTTTTTTTCGTGTAATAATTAAGTTACAAAAGCAAATACATGTATATAAACCAGTAAATAGCACGAGTTTTGGTATTCTCTGGCGGAGCAAAGTTTCACTATACATTGTGTTATGTAACTGAACGGAGCAAAGCTATAGCATGGTCAGTGATAAGTCGTGTAGCACGTGAAAATCGCTGTACCCTGTATCTTTTGTAAACATGCTACCCGAAAATGTTCATTCTTATTTCAATGCTTGTACTGTTAAGACGAAACAAAATAAAACGAAGAAATGCCTAACTTTAAGTGCGATACTTGTCAAAAGGAGTATAAATACAAAAGGAACTTAATCCGACATGTCAGAGAAAGGCACCTTAAGGACAACCATTGGAATTGTGTTGTTGATGGCTGCCCATCAAAATTCATACGGAGGAGCTACTTATGGAAACACTTAAGTCTTGTACACCAGTACTCTGTAAATGAAGCTAGAGATATAGCTTTGGGTACCAGACGTGTGAATGAAGGGCCATCCTACAGCAACTATTACGAAGAATTAACTTCAGATGACGAGGATATCTTGGATATGTTGTCACACGACATAAATGATAATGGAACGACCGACTTCTTGGTTGATAATTTTGATTTGAGCCAGCTGGGTGAGCTTAGTGATATCAGTGACATAGAGCTCGACGCTAATGTGCCAAGTAATTCTGACGTTACCGTCCATAGTGCTCCTGAAAGTGTTGTCGTTCAAAGTGACATAATTACGTCACTTTCTGCAGACGTAACCATACAGACGGAATACGTTGAAGGTGCTGCCGTTCAGAGCAACGTAGACTCACCACGTATTGAAGAGGACGTCACTCTCCAAGTAGATTCTCACGTAGACGTACAAGTTGTTGGTGACGACGTTGGCATTGAGAGTTACATAAACGTGCAAAGTGAAGTAACTGTGCAGTGTGCTGATAAAACAGAGAAAAGTGCTATGGAAAGTGTTAAACTACATAGTGCACAAGTAATGGTTGACGTCAGTGTTCAGGTAGAGACGGGCGACGTGAATGTACAGGAAGGTAAATTAGTGAGCGTGCATAGTGATGTGCCAAGTAGTGGACACAGCAATGATGAATACCGTCTGACACACAATTTTGTGGCAGACAATTCCCAGAGTGAAGCAGGAGTTAGTGTTAGTGGCAATTCTGATGGTAGTGTTCATGGCGCCATTTTCGACGGTGGCGCTGATTCGGAGGGCTCTGATTCTTACGGTGCCGCGGATTCTTGTGGTGTCCCGGATTTTAACGGTGGTGTCGATTCTGATGGCGTTGGGGACGGTTCCGACCAGGTTGACGCTGACACTGATGACACTCGTAATTCTGATAGCGATTATGAGTTCTGATGAACACTCTGATCAGGCTTATAGTGACAGTGTTAGCATTATTTCCGATGACGAGTCTGATGGTGAAACCAGAGACGTTGAGATACATTCATTGATTACCGAGGTCGAGGTTTGGTCTAGAACTGGTACTAGAGTAACCACATATGAAAATGACCAGCCTATTCATAAGTTCGTTTATTATGAGGACGATTTCTACAGATACTTTAAAAACTGATTTAACATGAGAACAAAATATGGTTTATTTCGTAATATGTTATTGTTATGTTATTAAGAGGGTTTGTTAGAGAAAATTGTTACTGTCATATTGTTTACTTCTTTGAATTGATCGGTCATATGGCGTGGGGAGTGTCGTGACCAATTTTAACCCCTTTGTTTATTTGTATTGACGGAGTCATTTAAATTACATTGGCTCCATCGCTCCGACGGAGTACGTAAGCTCCGTTGGCTCCATGGCTCCAGTGGAGCATGTAAGAGTTTTCATGCTTTTCTGTTAAAAAGTATGAATCATGCATGCATACCATAGTATAAATAGTTTGGGTTTGAAAGAGACAGGGTTCCATTTAGTTTTCAAAGTTTATTATGCTAAATTAAAATGATGGTTAAAATGAGTTGTTCTTGTGTTATTGAAAGTTCTCCAATGTGGCGATAAAATCAAATTCAGTCTAATGTTTAAAGTAAATTAACCACATTGTTTGGTGCCGGAACCCGGCTGCAGCTGAAGCTGCAGTTTCAAATACTCTAATGTCTGACAAAACTGAAGGTGGAGAAACTGTAGGATTTCCACAGCTTAAAACAGCTGGTGGCTTTGAATTACTCGGAACAAATAGAAATTGTAGAAATTTGACAACTATCGACTGTGCCTGGTCATCAAAACAACTCAAACTAAATGTAGGGCCACAAGCTAAAATCTATGTACGTCCGATTCAGCAATGCTTGTCAATATCACCACAGATGAAATCAAGTGATAATGATGACTAGATGCAGGTAAAGACAGTTTGCAATGGTTGCAGTCAAGAATTTCTCATGAGAGACCTACGAAAAACACATGGAAGTTTGTGCATCTGGAATGACGTTGCAATTAGATTCATCAGAAACATTAGACAATGACACTTACTTCCTTGAAATACCAGAACTAGATGACACCAGTTCAAATGTTCATATTGAAGATATTGTGCCTACAGTTAACATTACAAATGAATATGTCATAAAAAATGTTACTGGTATAGCTCTCTTGCTTGGCGTTCGGCATATAAGGTAGTTCCAAGACTGGTTGGCCTGGTGTCAGGATAATGTGAACCGGTGTGATATCATGCCACATGTCTATGGCATGATACTGCAGTGTGACCTCAAGTAGACATAGTCTCCATATTGACTGAAA